>CAHIKZ030000169.1:3052500-3057500 GCA_903632075.3 Acanthosepion pharaonis
TTGAGGCATTTTCACTCGACAGATGAATATATATAGGTCTGCTCTACGGTTGTATTGAGCTCTTTTTGTTAGTTAGTTGTTACTCGTATCGGGGTTTTTCTTTGGGCTTCAGATCTGCATCTGTGATTTTTTTTTTTTTGTCGGCAGAAGTTCATGTTTGTAGCTCTTTCTTTTTAAAAACTTTTTTTCCCTCGAGATTGATTTGATTAGCAAATGAAAAATTGAGGGTTTTTCGAAACGAGTCTAGTTATCTATATATATATATATATATATATATATATATATATATATATATATATATATATATATTCAAACATTATAACATAAACATGTTATAACATTGCTATAAAATGTCTAATGATGCTATAACATGTCTATGTTTTAATGCTTGAATAAATATTATTCGCTCTACTTTGTATTGAGCACTTTATATAAATAGTGTTTTTGGTTTCGGAATTTTATTCCAACTATACCATCCGTGTATCCGGATATATATATATATATATATATATCAATAGACAAGGCTAGAATATGTAAAGCTTGGGATGACCCATGCCCTTTGTGCCTCCATGAAAAATTGCACATTATTAAACTTGAATAATAATAATCTATTAAATAATAGACACGAGTTAACGGTTTTTGTAGGCATCATCACATTTTGGTTTGAAATAAAAAAAAATTATATAACTTGTTTAACAAATAACCCAATCATCAGATTCATAGTAGAAATTATTAACTACAAACTTGCATACAACATAACACCCTTCATAATCCATAGCCCAAATTAGTAGTTTAAACACCTTACATAAAAGATAACCCTTTATGAAGTCGTCAAAACAAACGTTACGAAAGAAAGTCTTTTATATGCACAATTCCTTTCATAATAAAATAAAATAAAATAAATAAATAAATCTCCATAGACAAGCCAACTTGACGAATGCTTAATACATCTTCGTTTCATTTTGACACCCTCACCTTCCCCGACTTGACACCTTGAAAGTATCTCATACCGCTACTTATCATTAACAACCTACACTCGAATATTACCCATTTTAGACAATTCACCATAGCTGTTACCATGGTGATTTTGATTTCAATTTTTAAAACAAGAAAATTTCAGATATACGTTATTCCAACAAAATTTCGCTTGAAGATGGAACGGAGCCCATTTTAATTTCAACTCAATTTAATTTAAAGGACTATATTGAAGTTTTTCGGCTTTTGTTTTGAAACATGAGACCTCTTATGTAGCGATTTGGAATCATATTTTAAAATAAATAATTATATTTATGCTCTACTTTTGTATCGAGCACTATTTTTAAAAATAATAACTAAAATACTAGGAACTTTGGACTATTTACCTAACCAGTTCCTTCCTATTTTCTATATATCTTTCACACACACACACACACATATATATATATATATATATATATATATATATATATATATATATATATATTGTCGCAAACATTATTTTAAACAAGCATTGTTGATACTGTGTTTATGGAAGTTAAGCGCTTGAGTAATTTTATACAACACATTGAGAAAAGTGGGGCAAAGGAAAATGGCGAGTAACATTCCTAACGAGATCCTCAAATGGATAGCAAAATATGGTCTGGGAGGAATAACAATGGGCAATCATTGTTTAGTGTTATATAGCATAGGAAGTTGTGGAGAGCTAGAATAAACCTACTTAGTACATTGTGCAAATGAATGGCAGAATATGGACATCGTGGGATAGTTATGCAATTGCTTATAGCTATAAAGGGTAGGAAGTTGTGAAGAGCCATGATCATCCGCATCTTGAAGGGACACAGCACTTAAAAAGAATAATAAATAAATGACGGCCATCTGCAATCTGGGGTCCTGATCTGACATCCACTCTACAAATACTATCCCACAGACATTCCATGGCTTCCCTCTGTCTCTTCTACAAGAATTTCCACGGCAACTGTTCCTACGAGCTACTTTCGCTGGTTCCCAGACTGCATGAATTTAAGCAAGCTACCAGGCTGGCATCTCGGGCCCCATCCGTCTCTTCTACTTAAACAGCTTATTCTATCGCACTTCCCGTCTATGTAACTCCCTTCCTCTTACTTGATTCTCCGATGACTATAATCGTCAAATATTTAAGTATAATGTCAATCAGCATCTGACACCCTGAGCTTGTTCCACGTCCTTCTCTGTGTCTTCTCCTCAAACATGCCTCTTTACTCTTGTTCTCAATCCTCTGTAACTCCTTGTGTGCTAGTGGCCCTCCTGCCTTGCTTGGGATGAATTGCTTTAAAAATAAAAAATAAAATAATGGTAGGACTGGAGGAGACAATGCTTTACCGAATAAAAACAACAGATGGAACGTAATAAATGCGTTATCGAAATATCGGAAATGGTTGAATTATTTCCGGACTGTTCGTAGAAGCCTTGGACAGTTAACTTCTCGCACTAACAGTAACCGATTTATATTTTATGCTTTTTTGATTGGTATTCTTGATTACATTCCTGAACATCGATCGCTTTGAACGGATTCCCGGCCAAGTTTGACGCCTGGTTACCAAACCGTTTTCTTAGCTTCGCTTATTGAATCACAGACCGAAGCCCATTTTTCTCATTCGAATAGTTTCAACGGATGAATATCCAAGTTTAAACTAATCTCCATGAAGGATTGTTGCGAATTCTGCAACACAAAAATTGCTTAGTCTCATAACACATCACGACTGGCTAACCCAATAAAGAGATTTCGGTGTATTTATGCGCAGTAAATCTGCCTAATGTCCTTTAGATATTCCAAATAGATGGTCGCCTTCTGGAAAAAAATTTGGATTTTATATCAGTTATATGCCATGCGTGATAGACGCTTAGGTGATCATATATCTTCCGATAGATGACTGACGAGGCAGATTTTTTTTGCCCGCAGTATGTTGTCATTTCTTTTTGCGGTAGACCAGTTGACATCCAAGGCTATAGAATCCGGTCTGTCATGCTATTATGCCCATAGGAGGATTTATACCTTTCCCAAGTATATTAGAACGTAAGTGAATTTAATGAATTTGACTGGAATTCGAACTCGGCTCTCCGATTCCTCAATCCGAGCCGCTATTCCAATACTCCACTACAGAAGGATTTAAAAGTAAGTTACATCTAATTTTTTCTTGATTTCAGCCATTCTGTTTCTCTCTCTAATATTTTCCCTGCCATGGTTCTAAGGCAGTTCTTGTCGAAGATTAAAAGTCTTTATTTACATAAATGATCTGCGTAAGAATATAATCAGGCCATTTATAAACATCTATGCCGATGATATGACCAGATACGGGCGCAACTCTAAAATCTTGACGATCTGAAATTGGCAGCTGACCTTCTGCCGATCTAAAACTAACTTCCTTAAATTATTTAACCAAACCTGTTTGAATTAAAATATGCTGCCTAAATACACACACACACACACACACGTACACACACACACACACACATATATATATATATATATATATATATATATATATATATATATAGGAAAAGCTTAACATATCACGAAAAGATGGCTAGAGATCATGATTTATTTCGACAAGTCTCATCAGCCCGAAAATATAAATGGTTTAAACTTACAAAATGGTTTAAATTTATCCAGATATTTTTTTTTAAGAGAACAATAACAGGAAAAAAGGTAACAGGAAGTCTAAGCGTCTGACCAAGAAAATTTATTATCAGTCAGTCGATGGTTATGTGTGGTGAGAAATATATTAACATAAAGACACATATATACGCATACACATTTCTTTCAACGTTATTTATTTTTAACCAGTGTATTTATTTATTTACATCTACTGGCCTGTCTATCTGAAATACAGTGTTAAAGATATGCGCCATTCCTCGACTATTAAAGCCGGTAGATCTAAATAAATATACTGTTTAATAATAAAAACAGAACATCTACTCAAATATGAGTTTCCATTAAAAATGACGTTTAAACAAATAAATTATATATATATATATATATATATATATATATATATGGGGGATCATTGAAGAAGACCGACAGGTGATACTTTGCGTCTTACTGGCATTATTGCCTCGACTTGGTTGAATTGATAAACAAAATTGCAGAAATTTGTAGCCACATAATTCTGCTGGCGAGGCCGATCTTAGAAAGAAGCTGTTTTCAGTATTTTCATCAGTTTTAAAAAACTATCATGAGTTTTTCTTGCAATATATGTTTTTACATCCTCTGAACTTGTAGAGTATAATGGACATTAAAGTGTGAAAAATGATTATTTACAAAACTTAGCCGAATAAGAGTTCACGAATATAGGGCTCCGAGCAAGAAGGAAAAGAACTCTACAGCAGTAATAGTTTCTGAGAATAGTTTGTGTAAATTTATTCCACGGCAATGTAACAAAGATTATTATTTACGAAAATTGGTCCCGACTGATTCATAGTCTTATTTTAAAGATGTAAAATCTTTCAGTCCTAATGAATTGTAATAGTGGTTCACAATTACTCCACAGCAATATACAAAAATGATTATTTAATAAATATGGCTTCCTCTGACTCAAGACCACAAAACTAACGTACTTTTTGACGTACATATGGTGTCGAAACTTTTTGTCTGACAACTCTTATGGAGTGAAGCGCTCTCTAACTTATATTATGAATTTGACAGTTATTGTCAGTACATTGCTCGAATATATACTTCTCACGTGCTAAATAACGCTGCAAATGAATGACAGGCATTGATCGATGAGAAAATAAAATAAAATGAAGCTATTTTATTTTTAAAAAAAGAAAGCAGGTAGAGATAAAAATTTGAAAAGGAAATAGAAGAAATATTTTCATTAGAAATAGATAGAGAGCATTCACAGTTCAATAAGGTGATGAGAACCATTGGGCTCTCTGAGGAAACCAAACGATGCAGCAACGTAATTCCATTGCAGGCATAAATAGGAAGACATAGAATGGCACTCACGAAAGAAAAACAAAACAAGCCATCAAATAAGGTGAAT
>CAHIKZ030000169.1:3062500-3130000 GCA_903632075.3 Acanthosepion pharaonis
AATCATAAAAAAAAAACATAACATATGCAGGTAAACCACTGCGGTCACAAAAAGGAAACTACAAGAAGTCCTATAGCAGGTCGTGAAGGAAAGCGAAAAGAAATGATTAGATATCAATAACTAGACAGATTGCATGGTTTTCAGCAAACATGGCAGTTTCAAATTCGAGATACTAGAATCAAATATATGTGGGAATTGCTTTAGTGATACCCGATGACATTGGATGTATGACCTAGACCAGGGGTCGTCAATGGGTCCGAACAACACCCCCTATGGGTCAGTGTTGGGTTTCAAGGGGTCGATGATAGTCAAGGGGTCGGTGTGCGAACACATTACGCAACAATACTAGACTCGCCCAATTTATTTCTGCTAAAATCGGTTTTTGGCATTATCTTCTCGAGATGGTTTAATATATTAATTATTGTGTGTGTGTGTGTTTTTTTTTTTTTTTTTTACTATCCAAAGTATTTTACAATGTATATTAACTGTCTGGTAGCATACTTAAGAGGAGGCACGGTGGAGTAATGGATAGCGGCTTGGATTGAGGAATCGGAGAGTCGAGTTCAAATTCCAGGCGTGCTAATACCCTTGGGAAAAGTGTAAATCCTCCTCTTCTTCCTCCAGTTATGGATAAATAGCAGGGCAGAGTGGGTTCTATAGACTTGGATGGCAACTGGTCTAGGAGAATGACAACACTGAATTCAAACCCGGAGTGGAGCCCCGAAGACGGATGGACGGCACTTTATGCTACCTTCCGGCAACTCCTGCAGCCGCGCTGGTACCAAACTCTATTGGTTCATCCTCTTCTTTGAACTCTGCTAGCAATGAAAATTAGTTTCCGAAAGATAAGCAAAGTATTAAGAAACAGGAAAATTTCTTTGGAAACAAAAACAAAATAGTACCGAACTGTTACGTAATATCAGATTTCCTGTATGGCAGTGAATGCCGGACAATCTCTGCACAAATAAAGAGAGACTTGAAGCAACGGAAAGGTTGATCTAATGAAGGATATTGAGAATACCAGAGACCGAACCTATGAACAATGACGACATTTTAGAGAAAATTAAAATGAAAAGGACACTTATGATAAACATGAGGAAGAGACAGCTTGTGTAAATGGATGGCAGAACAGCTTTTAAGGGAAATACCAAAACGACAAAATTTATTAAGATCTACAAAGAACAAGAAATTGTGGAAAGCCAAGATCTCCAACGAATTCTTATAACTTTAGACACATAAATAAAATCTCACACATTTAGTTAAAAAATACCCCTCCCCCTTGATAATGGGTAAAAGAATAGCGGAATGTTTTCGGGTATGCAGAACCTTTGGACAATTTTTACACACACACTCACATATATATATATATATATATATATATATATATATATATATATATATATATATATATATATATATATATATATATATAAAAAAAAGAAAGAAGAAAGAAAGAACAGTAAGATATATAATCCGGTGTTCTTAATTTTGTAATTAAATTAAAAACATTGGTTCCATTTCCTCCTCAAGCGAGTTTTGGAGTAACTTATTTTTTAAAATTTACTGAGTTTTAAAGGCACAGAAAAATTCTTAATTGACTGTTTCCAAGGATACAGAGAAATCTAATCATTCAGACAAGGGGTGGTAGCGTGTTCATTTTTATTAACTTTTGTTGTATCAGTTATTAGTTACGCTCGAAAAAGGGGTTATGTTTAGGTAGGGTAGGGATGTATTTTTCAACGAATTCTGACATCCGTTAAATGCATATATATATATATATATATATATATATATATATATATATATATATATATATAGTAATATAATAATTTAAAGTTGTTTAAAGCGGTAATCAATGTTTCATGGAATTTTCAAATCAGTATTGTTTCATGGAATTTTTCACAGCCAAACCTAAGGTAATTTTTGGTTTATTCAAAGTTCAAAGTTATAAAAACAAAGGTTTGGTTTTTTTTTTTTTTTGTTTGTTTTTTGTTTTTTTTTTTTTTTTTGGGGGGTTTTTTGTGATGATGCAAGTTGTTTAAAATAATTATGTTCTAGCTGTCAACTATATCGACTCGGAAACAACTTCTCGAAATTGTCCAGGTTTTTCGTGTTTATGGTCAAGAATGAACTGATGGCTTCCGGTGTTCCCGTGTTATCTGTCGCGAAGGTAATATTTCTAAGCGGTCAGATTTCAAACATTCCACTCATCTGGCGCTGGACATTCTCAACAATCTCGAAGCTATCCAATATAGTGGAATCTATTCTCAAACACGTGGAACATAACGATATAAAGTCAAACTTGTTCTGCGATGAGAACTGAACGCTTCGAATCCGATCTGTCCCCGGAGAAGCGTGCGATCGGATTGAAGCCTTCGCTACAAGTTTCTTCTCGAATGAGATAAACATTGACCAGGACGAGAAAAATGAAGAGAAAAGAATGACAGGTGCCTCTGCATTGCTCTCAAGGAGACGGTCACCGTCACGTACACCAATCCATAATTTTAACATATACTACTGAGACCACTGCCTCTCGGTCTTGGAACACACTCGCATTACTAGATCCTTCAAGGAATACCACGACTCAACCACCGTTCGGAGATGGCTTAGATGTAAGCTAATAATTGCTTCGTCCATCGGGAATTGTCAGTTTATCAATATGTTTGCCGGTAGGTTTTCGTATTCGACGGCAATCTTAATTCCAAGGAAAATAAAGTCTAACTTACTTAGGTTGGTACATGAGTCATAATTAAGAGAAATTATTTAAGAAATTATTCAAGAAATTATTAGGTTGGTGCAAAAATAATGACGTAATAATGTCGTTTTTTGACGTTAAAAAATACATCAAAAAACGACATTATTACGTCATTATTTTTGCAACAACCTAATACTTAAGACTGTCGGCAGATGTCTATGTTATTCTCTACTAATAATAAGATTCATCCAATACAGAGCTAGAAAATAAATCAAGGACGAGGGGTTTTTTTTAAAGTAAGGTTCCCTTTTTACAGGCCCGGGAGCCACTCGAGGTAGAGGGTTACATTAGTATGTCATTTATGTGTATAAGAGCGGGAAATAACAGCTAATCCGAGCCTCGAACATGGAATTCGGCTTCCTGACAAATCGACTATGATGAGATTCGAACCCCGGATGTTTTGTGGAGCGTGAGACCACCTCTAAATTGCTGTTATTCTCATGTCCGCCCTTACCCGGGATGGAAACAACTGTTAGAGACCCTACTATGGGCAAATAGTGAACCTCCAAACAAAAATCAACAATATATTTTTATAATAAAATTAACAACAATACATTTTATAATTTACAATATATATATATATATATATATATATATATATATATATATATATATATATATATATATATATATATATATATATATATATATATATATATATATATATATATATATATATATATATATATATATAAAGATACCTTTCCTCTGAAACTAAAAAGTTATGTACAAAATATCTGTACTTGAAAGCATAAAATTGCGTGCAAACTATTTAGATTTCGGCATTAAATAACACATATAGGTGTTGATATGCCACGAAAAAAAATCAACCAACTAATCAATATGAAAGAAATCTTTCATATTAGTCCATATAATATCCTACAATTTCTTAAAGAAATCAAACTGTATTCCAAAATATGACTTCAACAAAACTAAAACACACATATAAGTATCTCTAGTAATTATTAGTAATTAATATGTGCCTCTAGTATTTATGTCCACACAAACATGTATATGCAAAAAAGCTGAGTATTACTTACCATGTATTCAATTTTGAAACCAGAATAACATATATCATATTTTTATTACTTCAAATCTCCCAAGAAAATTAAATTTCGGCATGAAATGACCCATAAAGAGTTGATATGCCGATAAACAAACAAACGAATAAAAAAACACATTTCGTAATTTTTTGCCCTGGTGTTCAGAAATGTCACCTTCAATCCGGAACTAAACAGAGTTTATTCACCAGAAATTTCCTCGGAATTGTCACCCTGAAATGTTTGGATTGATGTAACATTTAGTCATTCTGTCTGAATCCTCTTAGAGATTTTCGGAAATCCTCAACGAAACATTTAAAAGGTCAGAGCTTTTAGATCACTGTCTTTAAAGACATTTTCTCCGCCATTTCTTCTTCTTCTTCTTCTTCTTCTTTTATATTTAAAACTACATTGATGAATGAATTTATGAGACTTGACTGTAAACGTCTAACTTATTGACGCTGGCGATAAAACCTTTTATGTAAGGCGCACAAAGAAGACCAAAACATTTTTTACATTGGCATGTTTAACACAAGACTTGAAAGCTCACCAAAGATTATGTTTATTCTCTCCCAGAGTATGGGTTAAATAGTAATGCTTGCATCAGAAAATAATATTATCTCCCAAAAAATTCTTACAAATATTTCGGCCTTAAATAACCTTAAGAAACTTCTTTTGTTTTTCCTTTTTTTTTTTTTTTTGCATTGGCGTATTTATCCAAAGACTTGAAAGCTCAGCAAAGATTATGTTTATTCTCCTCCTTGGTATGGGTTAAATAGTAATGCTTGTATCTGAAAACCATTATTATCTCAAAAACATTATTACAAATGTTTCGGCCTTAAATAATCTTAAAAAAATTCTTACATTGACGTATTTCTCCCAAGAATTGAATGTTCAGCAAAGGATATGTTTATTCTCCTTCTTATGGGTTAAATAATAATACTAGTATCAGAAAATCATTATTATCTCCCAAAAAAATATTATAAATGTTTCGCTGTTAAATAACTTTAAAGAAACATTTTTTTTTTTTGCAGGGGCGTGTTTCTCCCGTAACTTTGAAAGCTCATCAAATGTTACGTTTATTCTCGTCCCTGGTATGGGTTAAATATTAATGCTTGTATCAGAAAATCATTATTACCTCAAAAAATTTCTTTCAAATATTTCGCCCTTAAATAACCTTAAAGGCCCCTTTTTTTTTGAATTGGCGTATTTCTCCCGAGACTCGAAAGCTTAGCAAAGGTTATGTTTATTCTCCGCCTTGGTATGGGTTAAATAACAAGGCTTCTATCAGAAAATCATTATAATCTCACAAAATTTCTCATAAAGGTGCGGGCTTCAAGGAACCTTAAAAAACCTGTTTATATTTATCACAAGACTTGAAAGCTAACCAAACGTCACGTTTAGGCATATCACGTTAAAACATCTATGTTTTTGTTCAATCACGAAAGTTAAGCAATGTTGACACTGGTCAGTACCTAAATGAGTGCCAGTGGATAAATACTCGGAGAGTCATGTTCGAAATCCAGGCGTGTTTGTTATATTCACTTACGTGCAAATGTCCTTCTCGTCCCTGCTATGGGTTAAATAGAAAAAAAAATTGTATCAGAACATCATTATTTGCTCAAACTGTTTTTTTTACGAATGCTTCCACTTTAAACAACCTCAAAAAGGATGATAAGCCGTAAAAAACAAAGCAATCGATCGATTATGTTCAATATGTTATTACATATTCAGTTGTTATTTGACTACGTCCATGTTCTTTTTCAATTATACTGAATAGGTTATAATGGCTGAAATTTCCTTTTGTTAGATCTGATGACGTGTTTAGGGCGGTTACCCAATTCCTTTATAATTTACAGATATTAAAACAAAGAAATGTTATGGAACCTTACCCATAATAACATAATGGATTATTCCATACGTAATAAATACTGCGCCTCAAAAGGAAGCATAGAGTTAAGTCTGAATTCGGACGACTGTCTGACCGGCTGATCGGTTGAACTCTCTGCCTTCGGGCGGGGAGGAACCCGAACGAGGCTACGCCGAAGGGCGGAATCTCTTTCGGGAAGGTAAACCGACACTGAACCCGTGTATACGGGTTCAAAGGGCATATTTTTGGCCGAGCCCACGGGCTCGGAGATCCCATGTTAAACCGGTCTTGTGCCACATGATGCCCTCGTGGTGGGGGTGACTAAATACTGTTTCGTCTGAAGTCTAGAATTCCGTCTGAAGTCTGGAGTGAAGTCCGTCAGGAGTCTCTCAGTCAGTCAGAGCGAGTCAGTCAGTCGAGTCAGAGGCAGTCCGAAACAGAGTCGCGTTCAGACAATTACTACTAAATCTGATTGTTCATACTAACACTTTCTACCTCTCTCTATATATTCATGTTTGTAATATGTGTTATTCCATATCAGCCTTCGAGTTCTTCTTTATTGGTTCTACCTTGGACTATCACCGTGGTACAAGGAACCAGATCATAACAAGAAATAAGTCATCGAAAAATATGTTTACAATACAGTGATGCGCCTGTATTGTAGTAAATTATATTCTCTCGAGAAAGCACTTGAGCAACATGCTCCATAATTTTTCTATGTGGTTGAGGTCAGGAGATTGGGGCGCCCATGTCATAACACTCACCTGCTTCTCATCAAAGTATTCCTTCATCAATTTTGATTTGTGACAGGGAACATTATCCTGCATAAAAATGAGCTTAGTGGGGTCCATTTTCACCAGAAGGGAGCAAACAAGACTCTAAAATTCTCTTGTACTTCACGCTCCTGAGAGTCTTTTCAATAGGTTTTAAGAAACCAGTTCCCTGAAAAGAAAAGCATCCCCAGAACATTATACTGAACGGATGCTTGACAGTACTTACTGCTAAATTCAAAGAGCTTTCAAAGCTTCTTCGGATTTTAGATCGCTGATCCTTTGAATTTAGCTCAACTTTCGTTTCATCGGAGAAGAGAACATTTAGTAAAAAAAATCAGGTGAGTCCCTTTTATCGAACAGCGCTGTACATACAATATCTTTGCTTTTCTTCTTCTTCTTCTTCTTCTTCTTCTTCTTCTTCTTCTTCTTCTTCTTCTTCTTCTTCTTCTTCCGTTTCTATTACAACCAACGTCGTATTTTTGTTTATTTATTTTTAAAAATGATAATAAAGCGTTCATTATTATTATTATTCCATTTTTTTTAATAAAGCGTTAAGAGGTGTTTTGATAAAAATCGCCCGAGGACACTGTAAGGTTGAAACCAAGGCAGCGTATTCAACTGACCTCTTGATTTTAATGATACATGTTATTTTTAATTAATTTTATTTTTCACGCGTGAATTGAGCACTTTTTGAAACTACTGTTTCCTGGTCTGATTCAACTCTGACCATTAACCTTCTATGTATTATTATTCTTTTATTGAGACAAAATAGCACACTTATGTTAACATTTTTTCGTTTCTATGCAAACCAAATGTGTGAACCTTCTGAATCTCGACCATTTAGATTTTCATCTAAAGCAAACGTCTGGGTACATTTTAGATTCTCATGCAATTAAAATATGTCTACCTATTTGACTCTAACCCAAACCAGATGTATCCACCTTCTTGAATCTCACGAGGACCAAAACTATGTCAACATTTATGGTCTTCGTGCAAACCAAACCAATATCGATATTTTGTTATTGCAAACTACACCTATATCCACCTTTTTGACTCAAGTGGATCAAACCTATGCTCTACTATTTGAATATTGCGCAAATCAAAGCTATGTCTACATATCCGTTGTCTATCAAATTAAATCTGGAATTCGGTATTAAAGAATTCAAGAAGCGTCGATATGCTGTAAATGCAAGCAAATTATATCTTAAATTATATATTAAACCGTGCCAATAATTTCAGTGGGAAAAGACGACCAGATTTGCTTTTTTTTTAAGTAGCATTTACTGTATCAGGGTTTATAATTGGTTTTGTAAAACGCCCAACGCTACCACGGGAAAATACACGCCTAACGACCGCTTATACTGCAGCCTTTTAAACAACTATCGACTCTGTGCCAGTTAGCATTGTAGGACAGCCTACGTGTTTCCCATTGGACTATACGCACTCACGTTCGGATAGAGATGTTGACTAAATTTGCAATTGCTAAAGCGTCTCATATAGAGAGTCCACTGCACTAACTGCAGAAATGTGCCGCCGGGGTCAACAGAGATTACACACGCAATAAATTACTTTAGGTAAAAATAATATTTGTAATCTTGATTTTTATTCATATAAATTTCAGATCATGTAAAGATATGTATACAGGTTATCACTGCACCAGTGCGATTATTATTATTATTAGTAGTAGTATTAGTAGTATTATATTAACCTTTGATTTATTAGTAGTAGTATAGTAGTAGTAGTGGTATTCTATTATATTTTCATTTCAGTTATTATTATTCGTAATAGCAGTAGTATTAGTAATATTATATTTCCTTTTGATTTATCATTGTTAGTAGTAGTAGCAGTAGTAATAGTAGTTCTACTTCCCTTTCATTTATTATTATTGGTAGTAGTACTATTATATTTAGCATTGATTTAGTATTATTATTAGTAGTAATACTATTAGATTCCTCTTTCATTTATTATTATTATTAATAGTAGTAGTAGTACTATTATATTTCCTTTTCATTTATTATTATTAGAAGTAGTAGTAGTTGTAGTAATAGTACTATTATATTTCCCTTTGATTTATTATATTATTATTATATTTTATTATTATTTTTTTTATTTTCTTTGATTTCTGGCGTTTACACATTTCTTTCCGGGTCCCACCCAGGGACCTAAGGTTAGAAATGGCATCATGACACTTTCCACTGACAAAAAAAAAAAAAATTACATAGATAAAGCCCTTCGTAAGGTGTGGGTTGTGCTTGTCAGAACAATTTTTTGTATCTCCTTGAGGCATGGACTTCCAGGAATCCCTTCAATTAGTCTACTGGAACCTTTTCAAACCAGTCCCAGGGCTCCAGCTACAACAAGTATTGTTAAGGTTCCCATATGCCACATTTTCGAGATTTCTATTTCAAGGTCCTTGTATTTTGACAGCTTTTTGACAGCTTTTTGAATATCTTCAAAGATATATTGCAGTCAGCAGGGACTGCCATATCAATAAAGGAGGCACCGTTTTTGTTTGTGGGCTTTAATAACAATTTATTATTATTATTATTATTATTATTATTATTATTATTATTATTATTATTATTATTGTCTTTGAATTCTGTTTTATACAATTTCTTACCTGGTCCAGACCAAAGACGTAAGACAAGGAATGTCTTCATAACATTTTGCAGTGATCATTTTTTGGTAATAAAACTAAAAGAAAAACCTAAGATCACACACATTTAACATAGATAGAGCCATTCGTAAGGTGTGAGCTATACTTGTCTTTACATCTTTTTTTGTATTTTTTCTAAGAGGAACAACTTCAATGAGTCTATCCGAGGGCTCCAACTACAACTGGAATTAGTGATGTCCTCATGTGCCTCATGTTTATTTTTCCATTTCTAGATCCTTGCATTTTGAAGATATTCAAAAATACACTATAATCCACAAGGTCTGCCTCCTTAATAAGAAAGCACATTCAACACTTTTGTGGTCTTTAGTCACGGTGTCTGGACGATTGGCTTTGATTGTTCTGCCTGTGCGTGCTGCGGAGTAAATAGTACAATTCTACCGATTATATGAACTAATCCATAGCTATAAAAAAAAGTCTCAGGTCAGAGAAGCCATTTCGAGTCAGGCAGTTTGCTGCCGGGTTTGTCGAACTCTCTTTCCTTCAAGCACATAGGAAGCCAGGCGAAGCTATGCCTATGGGCAGAATCTTGTCTGAGAGGGAAAAAAAACTGATCACATGTATTGACAATTAATGGATCGTTTCTTGGCGGAAGACTGAGATTCGATCAAGCTTTGACTAGCTTGGACTGGCTTCGGCCTGGACCTGTTAGGACAAGTTATGACCAGCTTTGACTAGGCTCTGACCAGCTTGGACAAGCTCTGACCAATATTTTGACCAGTGGCCTATGAGTGGAAACACTCGGGTCTCCCACGTTAATCGACCTTGTGTCATATCTTGATTTAGTGGGAATCAAGTAAATACCATTGAGAAGCTACGGAGAATTTTTGTCCGAGCCTACGCGCTCTGAATCGCCTCATAAAAACCAGACTTGTGCCACATCCAGCCTTTGGGGGGAGATTTGGGTAAATACCATCCGTTTGGAGTCATTCTTCAGACAAATTAATACAGACGTCACGGCAAGGGCCTCGAGGGATTCGAAACTCGGGCGATTTATATTCGTTGTGACGACTTATAAGAGTAACGAAGATTTGGGAAACTCTTACTTTTGGGACAAGTACGAAAAATATACTTTTGCTTCGTGAATAAGGATACGAGTGACGAAAAGAATTTTAAACACGTTGGTTGAAAAAATATGGAGCAAATATTCAACAACAGAAGCAGCACCAACATCAACAGTTGCTAGAACTACAAAAATATGAACAGATATGACCAAATATTCAATCAGGCTGGAAAGATGAAAGAAAAACGAGATTGTTGTCGAGGAAAATAGCACCGATTGAGTATGGAAAATATTGCAAGTATATATTACCGAAAAAATCAACTGAAATCGGGTTTGAAGACGAGATACACATTCTACCTAGAATCTTTAATGACAAGAGCTCTCTCTGTAGTACTCATTAGAGGTGCACGAATCTAAACAAAAAAGTGGACGAAGAGTTTGACACATATGATGGCATCGCTAACAAAAAATGTGAAATTGATTTCCGATATGTGCAAAGGGTTCATTTTAATTCAATGTTTAACAGCCAAAAATGATGGCGGAAATACAAGAGAAAATCTTAAAGAAAATTGAACAAAACAGTAATATTACACAGCAAAAAATAGTGAAGTTTGAAACACGATGTTGAAGAAACTCAGAAAAAAAGAATATGCCTTGGTATAGGCAAAGGACAAATGTACAAAAAGGAGAATAAATCCTTGTTTCAAATTTGGTAAATTACATATCACAAAAGAGTCCATTTAAAAATGCCGAATGTTACAAATGTGGTAAAAGAAACATATAAAGTCATACTGCAAAACCAAAACCAAGAAAAAATTCTCACAGGAAGAGTTCCGGGCAAAGCATTGCGACGGAAAAATAGTTTCAGAAAGCAAAAGGAAATTTGTGAATGTAATAATAAATAAAGTCTGTGTGAAAATGCTATTGGATATTTGTAGTGATATTTCAATAATTAGTGAAACCACATGGAAGAAAATTAAAAAGCACTTATTAAAAAGAAGTTCCAGAGTCGCGATTTCAGTTTATGGCGAGAAATTATTTTTGGTGAAATGACTTGTAATGTATTATTTTGCAATAAGCGTGTAAAAACTAAATCTTATGTATTAAAAAATCTACGAATTTATTGAGTATAGACGGGATGGAACTATTTGAATTTTGGTGTTTGCCGATAAGCGTTTATTGAAAAACGTGGACAAGAGACCATTTTAAAAAGTCGGAGCAAAAATATTCAGAAAGAATTAAAAAACAAATCCGGAGGTCCTGTCAAATGAACTGTCACTGTTCAAAATTCAAGGCGGATTTTCAAGTAAAAAAAATTTCGACGCCAGTATGTAAGCTGAAACGGAGCGTACCATTCGTAGCATTGGAACCAGTCAACAAAGAGTTGGACGGACTTGAAAAAATTTTTTAAAAGTTAACATTCAAAATGGGCTGCACCAGCGATATATGTAAAGAAAAAAATGATAAAATTCGTGTTTGCGCGGTTTCTCGACAGGATTAAATAATTGTTTAAAATTCCATGATTACTTATTACCAAAACCAGAGGAAATTTTTCAGCGTTAAACGGCGGAACAATATTTTCAAAGCTGCATCTCTCTGAAGCGCATTTACAAATTCAGATTGAAAATTCTCAGAATTAACGACCATACATACCAACAGAGGATTAAATAAGTTTAACCGACTTTCTTTTAGTATAAAGGTAGTCGCAACTGTTTTCAACAAGCTACCTATACCATGGTTGTGAATTGCAATTTCACAGTGACGTACCTGAACAAAATTTTAATAAAAAGTGCATCTAAAGAACATTGTTGGGCATGGGAAAACAATTTTGGAAAAACTAAGAGAGTACGGATACAAGCTCAGTTAAGAAAACTGCAAATTGTTTTTGCAGAAAATTAAATACCTTGGTCAAATTATTTATAAAAATAGTCGCTTTTCTTGGACTGGCTAATTTCTATCATATATATATATATATATATATATATATATATATATATATTAAGAAGAACGTGGTAATCCGTATGGGTAATCCCAAGGAGGATGAAATCTTGAGAGCTCAATGTAAATTCAGAGCTAATATTTTAAAGAAAAACTGACTACTTTAAGGTACCATTATAATAATTTATTTCACAGAGCCCTTTTAAAGGACACCGGATCATCAGATAGCACTTCCAAAAATGAAATGAAATCATTTTGAAGTGCAATCTGAAAATTTAAAAGGGCTCTGAAATAAACTTTATAATGGTGCCTTAAAAATTTATTTTTCTTTAAAATATATATATATATATATATATATATATATATATATATATATATATATATATATATATGTATATATATACATTATGAAATCCGACAATTATTTAAGACATTTTTTTTTTATGTTTATATGTTCTTTTCATAGATACAAATATTTAAAAAAATGTCTTCAATAATTGTCGGACTTTTTCCTTTACATAATGTATGACGTCATTTTTTTACATTTGGATACGCATTGAGCAGATATGAATGAGAATGAGAGAGAATCATGGAGAATTGAGCTTAAAAACAGTAAAATCGACTTTATCATTTTTGCCTCCATTCGCTTAATGTCAGTTATGGTCCAGTTAACAAGATTTACTGCATCATGGTGGTGGGTGGCAATGCGTTTATCGCTGATATTATGTCTTGTGAATTCAACTCGGTATTTAACATCAGATGCACACGCCTCGGGTATTCTTTTTTTTCTTTTTTTACTTTCTCCTTCATTTGGGTATTCTCTATTCCATCTTCTTCCTTGACTTCTAAATATTTATATGTTCTCTCTTATTTCAGATCATTAATCTTTGTGCTAAAATGTAAAAATATTTCGTTTGTTTCTGCATTTCTCCGATTCTTTAATGTTACTTCTGCACATTTATTTAATCCGAAATCCATACCGATGTCATCACGGATACATCTTTCACTATTGAGGATAACCTTCAACGCATTGACTTTCTTTGGCAAAGAGTTTGATATCATCTAGGTAGAATATGTGTTTTTTGTTTACACTTTGTATCTATAGTTATTAATGTTTAGGTCATACAAAAGGCGGGGGGCGGTTAAGGACGAACAGGACAGAGAATCTCAGTGAAACATTCTTCGTCGGATATTCAAACAATTAGACGTGGTAGGATCTTTGGAGTGATTTAGGTATAATGTGATTTTCTACAGTTCCATGCTAAATTAAAGGAAATTTATTATCACCGAGAAAAGTTTCTACATTTCCAAAGTCTTGAGAATCCAAGAGTATGGTACACTATAAAAGGCTTAACGGTAATCTGTCCAAGTTGTGGAATTCTTACTTTGTTCCTGCAGTTTTCCAGGATCAGTTTATTATTAGTTGATCTTTGCAATCATATGACCCCCTTCGACACCGCTTCTGATTCAGAGAAGAATGCGGTTTTTATCAACAAAAGTTTAAGTACAGTTCGTCAGGACAGACGTGATCAATTAATCTGTAGTTGTTAATGTTGTAGAGTAGTTTTCACATTGGAGGCTTGTATTTCAATAAGTCGTCCTAAATTAGGTTCGACGTACAAAACGTTAGGAACTTGGAAATAAGAGTTAATGACGCAGCAATCTAGTTGTGATGGTTGGTACTTCAATGTCAGATATCGACTGACTCGCTCAACACCACCGAGCCAAACTGGCCACTGCTACTACTACTTATTACTTATTATGTGTGGGAGAGTCTATTAATAATAGAATAGGTACGTCAGGTATAACAATTAGACATGTTGTTGGTTCATAATATTTTTGATCATCATTTTCACCTGTTTTATTAGGTGAAATGTAATACCTTAAGTGATCCATTTTGGTATTTCATTTGGGTTATTAATTATCATTGATACAGTTAGAAAGAGTTTTATGAATTGATCACAGATGATAGAACCAAAACTTCGGTACATTGTCATTTCCTGAGAATTTCCATTTTTGAAATTTCGTTAGAGCTTGATTCACATTCTTCTTGATTATATTTTTCTATTCCTTCAAATTTTTATACTCCATTATTTTTTTTTCCTATGATTTATTATTATTATTTTATTTCTTTGATTTGCATTTCGTTCCGGATTCCAACAAGAGACCTAAGGTCAGAAATGCTATCATGACATTTTCAACCGAACATTTGTTAAGGAAAATTATTATTATTATTATTATTATTTGATTTCCTTCCGGGTGTCAACCAAAGACCCCAGACCAGAAATCAGGATATTTTTCTCTGCAAATTTACTTCAATATGAATATGTAAATATATAAATACAGCAACCTGAACGCGCACACACATTTTTCGCAGATAAAGCCCTTCGTAAGGTAGGAAATGTGCTTATGATAACAATATTTTTCTTTTTTTCAATCAAACCTAGATCCCCAACCACAACTCAAACACCTCAAGATCCATTATATTTTGATAGTATTTTGAAAATCTTCCGAGCTCCATTACAAACAGCCATTTCTACAAGAAAGCACATTTTGTTTTTATAGTCTTTGTTCACAATGTCTGGGCCATTAGCTTTGATATATTGTGTGTGTGTATTGTAAAGTCCCATAAATCTTTTATAGCTCCTTTCTCTGTAATTGTACCGAGGTGGTATTCATATCTATTTCTTAACATGTCACCATTATTATGGTGACAGGTGTTGAATGCGAATTTTCTTCTTGTTCTTGTTCTTGTTCTTGTTGTTCTTCTTCTTCTTCTTCTTATTATTATTATTATTATTATTATTATTATTATTATTATTATTATTATACTTTTTTCTTATTGTTCATCTTATTGTCTTCTTTCTATTATTATTATTATTATTATTATTATTATTATTTCTGCTATGGACACTACCTACCAAGTCTGCGGAAAGACCTAAGGCAGGTCGTGGTGTGTTGTTATAATACATTTCATGTTAATTTTTTTTTTTTTTTTTTTTTTTATCTCGATGAAGTTGCTAGCGTTACATAGACAAAGTTCTCCTTAGTGTGTGTGCTGTACTTAATAAGACAATTTTCTGTATGTCTCTTAAGCTGGGGTTTCAGGGATTCTTTCAATGTGTTGTTTTGTTCCATTTTTTATAATTCCAAGTGCACCTATTACCACTGGTATTATTCTTGTTTTCAATTTCCACATTTTTTTTCTATTTTCAATTTCCAGGTCTTTTATTTTGATAGTTTTTCAAATTCCTTGGTTGCTATGTTACAATCCGCTGGACAAGCCATATCAATTAGTAGGCAAGTTTTTTCTTTCTGGTTTTTGACAATAATGTCCGGCCTATTTGCTTCAATTTTTCTGTCTGTGTGGATGGTATAATCCCATAGAATGGTGACATCTTCTATTTCTGTAACCGGCGCTGGCCGATGTTCATACCAGTGTTTGCTTACACATTTTCCAAAGTGTTTGCACATTGTCAGTGTAAGTATTGCCCCACTCTATCGTGACGATTTTTTTATATTCATTTAGGGGCAAGTATAGAACATCCTGAGATTAGATGGTCTATTGTTTCTTGGTATTTGTCACAGAACCTGCATTTTGGATCCACATTATTATGTATGATATTTGCCTGAAAATTCCTAGTGAAAAAGACTCTGGTCTTGCGCTGCAAAATAAAGCCTTCAGTTTCAGACTTTAATCCAGATGCTCGTAACCATCGATGAGTATGCTTTATCAACATTGGGTTTATTTGCGTTCTGGATATTGGCCATGCAGAGGTTTGTCTTGCCAGCGTTGTTTCATCTGTTCAAGGGCTTTATCCTTGGCTTTCTTTTTCATATCTTTTGCTGCAATAGTTGGTTCTTGGCTTCTGTTTTGATTTACAGAATCTACTAAATGTAAATGTTGTTTGTATTTACTGCCTTCTTTTATTATTGAATATTTTTCTTTCTGTTTTCATGTTGTTTCACTAATTTTATCATCCAGTCATTTGTTGTTTCCATGTAAGTTAGTAAGCCAATAGTTGTTGTCTTGTATGACAATTCTAGCTGAATAAGACCTCTTCCACCTTCTTTACGGGGTATGTATAGACGGTCTACATCAGCCTTTGGATGATGCATCTTATTAGAAAAAAGCTTTCTTGTTTTAGAATCCATTTGTCTGATGTCATTTTAGAGTCCAGTTCAAGATGTTGAAACTATATTGGACCACTGGGATGGCAAAGGTTATTAATGGCCATAATTCTGTTCTGAGAATTCAATTCATTATTTATTATTATTATTATTATTATTATTATTATTATTATTATTATTATCCTATTTCGATATTAGTATTTTAAGTAGAACCTTCTGCTCCAGATGATATAATGACGATGACAATTATTGAGCTTTAGAGGACATTGTTATTATTTCTAATTTAAACTCAGTCTCTAAAATGGTTGCTAGAATATGACAAGTAGGAAGAAATGAAACAATATCTAATCGTGTTCTCCAAAATCACTTTAAACAATTTAAGGATATTAATTTGACCCTAGAAACAAAGCCTGAATAAGAATGTATTGAAGCGAAAGATAGAGGAGGACCTTTGCATTATTATTGAGGATTTCCAGAAGAGATTTTCTTTTAATGCTTTTCAGGACAGAGACGGCCATATCTTTCTAGAAATAGTATAATAAATTTATACCTTTTTCTAATGGTATTTGCGCTTAAGTTTAATCTAATGAGGCCAGCTGAAATTGAAACTCAGCTCTCCAATTAACAATGCCGAGAAAATATCCATTACACCCACAACACATCAAAGCTTACAAGCCCCTGCGATTCTCAAGCGGTGACCAAATTTGCTTAGCTTAAGTGATCGTTTGTGGAGCGGTGTTTCAACGTAATGTGCCCATAAGCTTTACTCTCGAAGGAGATGTATTGCTTCATGGAAGACCGCTCCCTTGGAACGAAATTTAACGCTGACAAGAGTCGTTGAAAATGAGCACAATAAAAGAAATCACTGGGTAAGCCGTTCGACAAAATTAAATAAAATCAATGAACAAATATTGTCTGAATAAAGAGGCGTTACAAAGGTCCATGTATCGAGTCAATTACTGAGTCAGATGCTAAGAAAATTGCCCACTCTATCGTGTTAGACAAATTTTACCCTCGAATCTCTCTTGCGGCTTTATAAGTCTGGCATTGGTACATGCATTTTAAATTGTCAGGGATTGGGATTCTGCAGTGAATCTTTAGATTCTTGACAAAATCCAAAGAATAATCTGCAATATTATAGGCGCCGACCTTGCATCACGGATTCGATTACATTCCTACGGTGTAGCCTTCCTGTGCTTATTCTACAAATATTTTCACGCAGTACTACATTTTCGGCTAGGTCAAATCAATTTACTGTTTAAAATTGCCATGTGTAGCAGTAATATCTAGACATATACTTTTTTGTTGGCTCTACCTTCTCGACTTTTCATCTTCATTCCAGCGTCTTAATTTCCTGTTAACTAAAAGTTACACAAAATTACTGCAAAATTATTCGCCATCTTCTGTTGCCCTGAATCCTGTTTTGTTTTTTTATTGTCTTTTCCCCTCAGTGACGTTTTCTAAGTTTCCCCACTTTGTCTTTCCTCGTCAGTAACCCCTTGTTTCTTAGCAGCTTTGTCACCTTCTTTGCAGGAAATTATTAAAGAAACTCAGGAGAGACACGACATGCACACAAAGAGAGGAAGAGAGATAAAAAGATTATGAGAGCGAGTGATTATACTCTAAGATCAGGTATATCAAAATTAATGTCTGTAACAGGTGAGGTAGACGGGGAGTAATATTTCTTCAACAAATTCGCTCTAACTACTTCTCAGTCAGCTAAATGTCATACACACTTTGATACACGCTTGAACGATCATGTGTCTTTCAGTATATGACTGACTAGACAGAAGATTTTCCTGCAGTAGATTGCCATTTCTTTCTGCGGTAGACTGGTTGCCAACCAAGGCTATAGGACTCAATCTGTTCCGCTATTGAAACCATAGCTGGGAAGGAAAAAGAGATGGATGCATAATGTTATTTGCGCGTAAGTGAATATAACGAACTAGACTGGAATTCGAAACCGGCTCTTCGAGTTCTCATTCGGAACCGATATCCATTGCACCTTATCATTTTTATAATTTACTTTTGAAATTTGGTCCTAATTTTTCAATTAAATGACAAGGCTGACTGGGTTCTTTGTAATACTGGTGTCAGACGCCTTCGGATAGCAATCAGTTGTGTGCCATGCGTGATACACGCTTAGGCGATCATGTATCTTTCAATACATGACTAAACGAGGCAGATATTTTTTCCCACAGTAGATTGCCATTTCTTTCTGCGGTAGACTGGTTGCCAATCAAGGCTATAGGACTCAATCTGTTCCGCTACTGAAACCATAGCTGGAAGGGGAGAAAAGATGGATGTATAATGTTATTTGCGCGAATTCATTTGTGAATATAACGAACTAGACTGGAATTCGAAAGCGGCTCTTTTTTCCCGCAGTAGGTTGCCATTTCTTTCTGAGGTAGACCAGTTGCAATCCAAAGCTATAGAACCCGGTCCGTCCTGCTATTTACCCATAGCTGGGGGGGGGAGAAGAAGAGGATTCATATCTTTTCCAAAAGTATTAGTACATGAGCGAATGTAATGCATTCGACTGGAATTCGAATTGTTTCTCCGATTCCTCAATCCGAGCCTCTATCGAATGTCCGAGTTTTTGAATAAATCACAAGGCTGACTAGATTCTTTTGCGTTGAGTTTTTTTGAATGATTCCAAATTTTGCAGAATAAATCTTTTACTTTTATTAATGTTTTTGTTCGTCTTTTTTTTTTATTTTAAGCTTGAAATAAACGTATTTAAATTTCAAAGATTACCAGAAAAATTAATGAAACAATCCTCTCTGACTGACCGCCATAATTAAAACATTAGTAAGTCATCTGGACAATTTCGACCCCTGTATATCACAAAAGGCTGTTGGAATTACTTACTAATCTTAACGTAGTTGGAAAGGATATTAAAATAATCTAGTACCTATACCTGCGCATACGGATAGAAAATGAATTCAGCAGATATAAGAAAACAAATAGGGGTCCAAAGATGTGTCTTCTCACAGAACATCAAGTGAGGCGATTCTGAGATAAGTTGAAGTCTAATAAGGATTCATTATTTTGTGATGTCAACGAAACCTTGTTGCCATTTTTTAATGCCAACGAATACTCGTTGTCACTTTCGAAATACTGGTTGTAGTAGAGACTTTGTAATCGCAGGTACAACTATAGTAACGCTTTTGAACAATACTGGTTTTAGACGCTTTCGAATATAACTCGCACTAATAGTACTAGCTCGATAATACTCGCTCGAATAGTAGCCACAGTTTAGTGATCCGAATAGAGAAATATTATAGTGAATAGAGTAAAGAATAGAGGTCCGTATAGTAATAGAGGATAGAGTAGAAATGGCGATTTTAGAGAGGTCATGCGATTTCCTACTTAATCGTATGGTGCCGTGGTCTAAATAATTCAATAATGGGATCGCCTGTGTTAACTCTCTAGCGATCTATGTTCAAACTCAAGTGTCGCGACTTTATTCCTGTATAAGACATGATTGGCGGACACATACTTAGCAACAAAAGATTTGCTGATGACACAGTGTTGGTAGCAGATACCAAAATGAGACTACAAGAACTCCTACAGGAGATAGTGGAGGAAAGCGAGAAGAAAATGTGACACTGGAATCCGAAGGCGCATTTGGATAGCCAAAGATTCATTCCAAAAGCTAAGCAGATTATTAAGAGACAGAAAAGCCTAGTGAATTTTTACGACATCTCAGTTTTTCTATAAGGCAGTAAATGCTGGACAATCTCCTCGCAGATGAAGAAGTAACTTGAAGTATCTGAAATATGGTACTGCATGCTGAGGATAGCATGGATCAAACATGTGAGCACCGACGAGATTTTAGAGAAAATAGAAACGAAAAGGAAACTCATGCATATCATCAGGAAGTGCAGTTGAAATTTCTAGGGGACATAATGAAGAAAGAGGGTTTAGAAAATCTGATACTCACGGGATAGTTTAAAGGCATTAGGGATAGAGGAAAAGAACACATAACATCATTAATCAGCACGAGTAAATGGATGGCGAAACAGGTTTTAGGAAGAATAACAAAAAGTCGAATTTTATTAAGAACCTCAAAAGACAGTAAATTGGGGAGAGCCATGATCGCTACATCCTGGGAATAAACGGCAGATAAAGAATATACTCCGTTGTAGGGTGGGCATTCAGTGATGTGGAAAAGAACGCACTGTCGAAGTTCTAGGATGCTTGATATTGACGATGGTTCAAAGTACAATCACGTGCCTCTTTCAAGGAAAACCATAATTCGTTGGAAGTATGAGTCCCTCAAGATAACAGAACAAATTTACATAATAGTCTAAAAAGGTAAATATATATTATACAATCGCTTTGCATTAATCAATTGATTAATCAACTGATAACACTGACTCAGCGCAGGTATTTATAATTCATTCGAGCCACAAAATATTTTATTTGTTACGAAGAGTCACTGGCTTTGAGTACTGTTACGGGTAGAACACAATAGATACCTTCACAAACTTTCAATATAAATGTCTTCAAGTTAGACTTAATTTGGTTAATTTAGTGAGTGTATGAATACACTTCCAATGACACAAAAACATGAATGGTTTATTGCATGGTGGTAAAAAGGTCTATCAGATACAGATGAACTTATTCCCTTTCATTGTATCTTACATCAGACAAATATCCGTGTTAAATCTATTATTTTATATGACGCTTTTCAACAAGTCATAAGTCTTATTAACTATATTCGTGCAAAAGAATTTTTTCTCCCCAGAGTCGATCCTTCAAATCTACAAATCAACCATTCGCCCTTGCATGGAGTATTGCTGCCATATATGGTCTGGTGCCCATTCTAATTGTCTCAAGATGCTTGATAACATCCAAAGAGGGATATGCAATGTAACTGGCCCTGATCTAGCATCTCGCCTGCAGCCGCTCTCTCACAGACGTGCCGTTGCCTCCCTCTGTCTTTTTTACAAATAATTTCACGGTAACTGCTCTGATGAGCTGCTTTCGCTGGTTCCCAGACTTTAAGAATTTAAGCGCTCAACTAGGCTGGCATCTCGCTCTCACCCATTCACTGTCGAAATTGTTAAATGTAACCGTCTCTTCTACTCCAATAGCTTCATGTCTCGCACTTCTCAACTTTGGAACTCCCTCCCCATTTCTTGTTTTCCTGATAACTATAATCTCCATCGATTCAAATGTAACGTCAATCGATGACTCCAAATGCCCTGATCTATACCCTAACCGTCTCTTCATCCTTTCCTCTATCACTCCTCTTTGTTCTCGCTCCTACTCTGAAACACTTTGCGTGCTAGTGGCTTCCTGCCTTGCTTGGGGTTGAATGCTTAAAAAGATGCTACACAGTATCGTTAGTTTCATAATATACTAAATTTGAACGATAAGTTATTCTGTTTGTATTTGCCGAGTCGTTCTAAAGTGCGTTGCCCATCGCTGGGACAAATGCTTGCGTACAATTTATCTTTGCGAGAACAGATGATTAAATTTTATGAAGAACAGAATCAGCAATATGAATTATTGAAAGAAGATGTCTATAAGAATGCCGCATTTCTCTGTTATATCATGTCAAAGCAACATAACTAGAATATTTCTTTGCAGGGTAAAACTATGATATGATATGTGACAAAAAGAAAACTCCAAGCATTTCGGAAACAGCTATCTCTTTTCGAATCTCTTCTTCCTCAAAAGGGAATTTCGGGTGCACATTTTTCTCAGTTACCAAAGGTCATTGATGAATAGGGGGATTTATGCAAATCACTTGCAGAATATACTGTTGTTGCAGGCGTATTAGTTGCAGAATACAACGAAAGGTCACTGAGTTTGAGAATCGTGACATCACACACAGATTCGCATTTCAACCTCAACTAGTTGTTTTCTACGAGGCTCCTAAAGAACTACAAATAGAATTGATTAAGCTCTCAGAAGATGATGATTTAAAGACATTATTTGACGCTAAGAAAGATCAGAATGAAATATGACAAAATGCAAAAGAATATTTGTACCTCCGGCGACTACACACGAAAAATACCTCCCTGCTTTTAATTACTTATCACTGTGATATGAGCACCTCGGTGTGGTTTAATGGTTAGCAAACTTGTTTTACAAGAACAATTACGACTGAGTAGGTGACCCATACTTCCGGCCTTCTGACGCACCTAAGCTACCCTAAGAAAGTCACCATTGCATTCTACTACCTAACCAAAACCAAGACGCCCTTGGGGTCACAAATGTCGGATAACCATCTAGTGGATCAGATGAAACTGCAGATCTCATGCTGTAAACAAATATTCAACTATTTATTTAATATAAATATATATGTTTGAGGCACAAGGCCGAACATGATCTTAAAAAAAAAACTCTTTATTTAAATAATTAGATGCAGTCGTTTTGTGGAACGTGTTCGAATGGGAAGTGGTGAAAGGCAGAACTCACTGACCATCCTACAACTAGATAATCTGATTTACGGCCAATTCGATCTAACAATTGGATCTATTATCACAAGAAACCACCCTCTCTATTCAATATAACACAACACATACCAGTATACCACATATTGACCTGGGATATATTAAAACACTCAAGGTGTTGTATCGTCGAGGTGAATGATATACAGACAAGAATTCCGCCTTAGATTAAAACTAATTTACCGCGGACTTCCTGCATTTAAAGAATCCCTACATCTTCATTAGATATTCCGCTTGAGCTACACAAGTAGCAGATGAGGTGCTCCTACAGAACTAATGAAGTAACGATAAATTTGAGTTGGTTGGTTGATTTTACTTAGCGGCTTATCAACCACTATGGTTTATTTAACGCCGAAATCTAAATATTTTGAACGTAATTTTAAGCCTTCAACTACAGATAAAATGCATTGCTAGTCATTTTTCATTAAAACTTATAGTTGGTAATTTTTTATATAAAATTGTATTCATGTTTTATTTGGATATTCACTATATGTGCCCATAGCTGGGGCCCTAATAGGTGCTAACACCCTGGGTTAGAGTGGATATGAGAACAACATCAATTAACAGGTCGTTTCCCTTCCTTCAAAATCTTCGATATCCCGATTTGAAGCCTTACTGCTGGATGTAGCTTATCGTCATACTAAGGACAAGATAAATTCGCGCCTTTAAAAATTATAAACCCTGTAATTGGAGAACTCGACGAAAGAGAACAACCAGCAATACATAGAATTACCGCCGGACCTGAAATTCTAAAAACCGAAGTAGAAGCTAGACTGGCCAAATTGGGCAGAAACAAAGCGGCAGGACCAGACGGAATTGTAACGGAAATGCTGACAGCCTGAGATGACTTTGGCATAGAAAAGATCATAGAAATAATAAATGGAATCTACAAGAGTTGGGATATACCGGAAAATTTCAGCAGATCTATTTTTATTTGCTTAAGAAACCAGTCGCAAACAAATGTGAACTCCACAGAACAATCAGTCTAACGAGCCACGTAGCAAAACTCATCATCCGAATTCTGATGAAAACATGGCGCAGTAGAATCAGGCCAGAGATAGGGCAAGAACAGTGCGGGTCTCTTAAAGACACCTGAACAAATAACGCGATATCCATGCTCAGAATGTTATCAGGAAAAGCAATACAAACGCAGAAAGCCATGCGCCCATGTTTTATAGACTACACAAAGGTGTTCGACAAAGTATGCCACAAGGATCTGCCCATCAACCTTGATATATTTGGGGAAGATATTAGAATAATCAAGAACCTATACTGGCAGCAAACGGCATGCATGCGCATAGAAAATGAGTTCAGCGGATATACAAAAAAAGAAAGGAGCGGAAAGCAAGGATGTGTCGTCTCGCCGGACTTATTCAACCTATGCAGCGAGGCAATTCTGAGAGAATTGAAAATCCTACCGGGATTCATCATTGGCGGCCACAATCTGAACAAAATAAGATATGCAGATGACACAGTACTGATAGCAGACATGGAAAAGAAATTACAAAACCTCCTACAGAAGGCAGCGAAGGAGAGCGAGAAGAAGGGACTAAGCATAAACAAGAAGACAGAACGCATGGTTATCAGTAAAAGGACGACCTGCAAATCGCATTTCGGGGACACTAAAATCAAGCAGGTACGGAAGTTTAAATGTGTATTGGAAGCATATTGGGATGGCCAAGGACGCATTCCAAAAGCTGGGCAAAGTATTATGAGGCAGTGGGATTTCTTTGGTAACAAAGAAAAGAGTACTCTGCAGGTACATGACATCTGCCCTTCTTTACGGCAGCGAATCATGGACGGTCTCTTCAAAGATGAAGAAGTGACTCGAGGTAATGGAGGTACCGTTCTACAGAAGGATGCTAAGGATATCATAGATCCTGCGTGTGAGCAACGTTGAGGTTTTGGAGAGGATTCAAACAAGGAGGAAGCTTATACTTAACATCAGGAAGATGCAGATGAAATTTCTGGGAGGTGCAATGAGTAAGTGGGGCCAAGTCGAATAGAGGGAAGGAGAGACAGGGGAAAGCAACATATGATATACCTGGCAGGCTTAAGCAAGTGGATGAAAGAACGTGATCTGCAGGTGTCAGAGGGACGAAACTTATTGATAGCTACAAAGGATAGGAGGAAGTGGAGATCCATGATCGTGTACGACCTGAAGGAACATTGCACATAAAAAGCAAAGAAAAGAATCGTCGACTTATAATGAACGTTAGGGGCTAATTTTTTTTTAAATTCAGTGTCCAATCAATATTTTGATCGTTGTGATCTGCACATAAAATTCATGCTCCCCAATATATCTCTTGAACTTTTAAGCGAATGAAAATATGGTCGTAAAAGAGCACACGATACTTCGGAAGTCGACTGACCAGCTGATAAATAATAAGGAATTTTGGAATAAAATAGGTGGGAATCCCAGGTGCTGTAAGCAGAGATGTGCGGTTTCTGTAATGGATAGCGGCTCGGGTTTGAATATCGGAGAGCCGAGTTCCAAATTTTAGTCTGGCTCTTTATCTTCATTTACGCAGAAGTACCTTTTGAGAATTTATGAATCCACAATTTCACCTTCTCCCTGCCTATGGGTTAATTAGCAGGACTTAATCTGTAAATCATAATTGTTTCCAATAAGTTATGACAATCTAAATATATTTTCTGACTTCAAATAATATGCAATATCTTTGTGGGTCATGGAAAACAAATCAATCAATATATTATGAACAACAATCACCCCCTCGTATAATTTCAAAATATCAATATTTTTCATTTCTGTCAATTTACCTGGAATGGCTAATGCATAGGTTGCCAACCCTTTTTAACTCATTGCCCACTTTCACATGGAAAAAAATGTCTTCCCATACCTTGTATAGTAAATATTCAAAAGGATACAGTGATGGGTAAATTATGTTTTCTTGCCTTGATAAATTCGAGATGCCCAATGTGATAAAAAAAGCAAAACAATTTTATAATAAATCAAAATTATCTTGAGGTCACTTCCTAATTTTACTGGCAAAGTTGTTCTTGTTTTCCTTATCTAATTTATCTCCGGAAAAAAATTATTTCGTCTGAAGTACTATGTTAATGAAACTTCTCAAAGCTATTAGAAATACCAATATTCCTTGGAGATATGTATATCTTAACCACTTATTCCCATATATCCTTACGTTTTTTTTTGTTTTTTTTAATACAGGTTGTTTTCATATATCTTTTGATTATTTTTGTGGGGTAGCATACGTGGAAATACATTTATAACACTGAAAATCCTATATCGGCCCCCGAAATTTCCAATCGCGCACCATTTTCTGATCATTTGTTCATCGGCTACCCAAAAGCCGAAATCACACGCTGGTGGGTGATATCGCTCAGGTTGGAAACCCCTGGTCTAATGTTATTCTAAAAAAAAAAAATCATTCTATTTTTTTTTGTTTTTTTTACGTGCCGACCAGTCAACTTCAACGATGTCGAATCTGCTTTAAAAATTACACAATAGACAATTGAATGAAAGACTTCATTCGCAGAAATCCTACCAGATGACGAAACGCGTTGCAAAGAATTTTACCACTTTTCATTCAATTGGCTAACATTGCTCTGATCTATAGAAATATAACAAACGATAAACTATTGGTATAAACTGTCATACGCCATAAGGAATTGTTGTCTACTGAATACACACACATACAAAAAAAGAAATCCTCTTAACGTGATAAAAAAAAAGACTTGCCGAAGCTTTACTAGCCTTGCATACAGCTCACCGTAATTTGTTCTCTTGACAAAGAGCTTACTTCCGAGAGAAGACAAGACGGGAATTTACATAGGAAGAATCTCTAAGCCGGCCTCCCGTTTCCGAGATGTCAAAGGAAATTCTTTTTTTTTCTTCTCCCAGTGAAAGAGAATTCGGCATAAAAGCAGACTTTTTCCGGCTTCTGTGACATGCAGATAGTTTTAAAAAAAAATGTCCGTTCGTTTGAGCGCCAGTTTTTGTACAGTTCTCTTTGTTAGAATAAGAATCAACAATGCAACATCTGTATATCTCGTAATGGAAACTAAATACGGACTCAGGAGAAAATGCTTATATATACAAAAAGAAATGCATACATGATTATCTAAAATAATGATTATAATTTGGACATTTCGAGGTCTATTCACACCATCATCAGAATATTAGTAAAACATGACGGTTCTAAATTTGTATTATTATTATTATTATTATTATTATTATTACACAAGGTTTTGTTTTGGTTTTTTAATCGGTATCACCCCAAGTGAGGCAGTACAGCCAATAAGACTCAAGGGTTACAGGGTGTGGAGGAATTAGTAATGACTAGAAAGAGAAAAGAGCAATCAGATGGACAGTAGATAGCGATTGACATTGTATTTAAATTTTTGCAGGTTAAAGTTGGCTGGAAAGCATGGAGCCGGAAGGAAGTTCCACAAGCGAGAAGTGCGAGAAAAGAAACTGCTAACATAGAACTTACGGTTACATTTAGCCAGCTCAACTGGAATTATTTTAAGGATATATCTCGTTCACCGATTGAGCACTATAGAGAAAAAGAAATTTTAACGGCTGCTGCTTTAATTTTTGCAGATTAAAGTTGGCTGGAAATCATGGAGCCAGAAGGGAGTTCCACAAGCGAGAAGTACGAGAAAAGAAACTGTCAGCATAGATGTTACGGCTACATCTAGCCAGCTCAATTGTAAATTGATGGTATTTCGATGACAGTCTAGTATTGTGCTTAAATTAAAAAAGTCTAGGTAACATAACGAAGAGCTCCCCCGAACAATTACCATGAAAATATTTATAAAAAAGGCGCAGAGAGGCAATCTATTACCAATTATTAATAAATTTTTATTTTGCATTCATCTTCAATTGATATTTTAAACATCTTTAGTGAAACTCTTTCGAAATAAAAAGCATTATTTTCCAAATGCAATCATTAAAAACATTTCGAAACACAACCATTAAAATAATATTATCTTGAGATTATTTCAGATAAATTATTTTCAACCATTATTTATACTTGTATAGTATTTATTTCTTCTTGAATTTAGTTATTTTTTTAAATAATTTTACAAAGTACGACAATAGACCCACTAAAACAGAAGGCATTACTGAGTGTGAGAGAATATAAACAAAACGATACACATTCTTAAGGAGCGAGACCAATAAAAGAACATGAATTAAGAAGACAGAAGGTAGCGATTGACTTTGACTTTAAATTTTTGAAGATCAAAGTTGACTGAATAATAAATAGCTGGAAAAGAATTTTACAAGAGACAAGTGCGAGAGATGAAACTGTTAGCATAGAACTTACGATTAAATCTAGCCATTTTATCTGTAAAATTATGAGACCTTGCCGACGATCTAGGAGCGTAAATTCGTTAAGGCACCAAAGAGGAAATCTCATAAAAAAAAAGCATCTTAAAAATATTTAAAGAAAAGGCAAAAAAAAAAAAAAAAACGTTCTGACGGTGGGAAAATTGACTGATGCCTAGATGCTACGTTAGGACCAATAACATAGCAGATTCTTTTTTGTATTTCATAATGAATCTGTGAATGCAAAGCAAAAGCACCAGACCAGATACGACAGTAATATTCGATGCATGGACGAATGGTAGACTTATATATAAATGTGTGAGATTTATTCTGGCGAGAAAAATTATCTCGTATGACCCCATGAAAAAACGTTGCTATATTGTTATTGAATATAATCCTTCCACTTCATCTTAGCGGAAAACTTTAACTCGAGAAGGTAACAGATACTATTCTTCATAGTCACACTGAAGATCATTCTACAGCCATTATTATTAATGTTCGACTTCATTTTAAATAAAGATTATAAAAATGAATAATTCTTTAAAATAACTGTTATTAATTTTTGAGTAGGATTCCTTCCATCTTAATTTTGTTGCTTTACACTGGAACTACTCAGGCAGGCATTCTAGACTCATTAATAAACAATTAATATTATATTGAATCTAATTATTATTAAATGAAATTTGTCTACTATTATTTATTATCATTATAAATTTTATCTATAATCTCCTTCATCTGAATTTCTATTAATATTCATTGCTAATATTTATACCGTCATCATAAAGCTATTAGAATTTATATGTTGTATTTTAATTAAAAGAAACATTGTCAACCTTTATTAATTTTTCTTACTGGTACAAGATTCGGCAGAAATACCCACCACATAATGGTAAGATATTAGTGGCAGTGATATCTTAATCTAGCTCATGTCTTACCCTTATGTAGGAGCTATTTCTGCTGCACACCGTAATTCTTTAATCTTTATTTTTATTTACAGTATTCAGACTGTTATCCTCATCTTTATTGTCATATCTACGACCGCTCAGTGTAAGCTCCGGCCTTCTTCAGGTGATATACGTTGGAATTTTGAACCGAATCCTTTATTACGTTCACGAGGGTAGTATGTTCTAATTCCACGTGCCATGCCTTTTCTGGATATCTCAGTTTCAGTTAATCCCCTTTAGTAACTCAACTCGCCAAGTTTTAGTTCCCGCAGTTGTGGCCAGGTCATAGCTGTTTGTGTCAAGTCACTGCATTACTTCAACCAATGCTTTTATCCACTGGGCTATGTGTCCTTGTGTTCTGTTCGAAATTCCAATGTATAGCATCTGAAAAAGGCCGGAGCGTACAACAGCCGAAACGTTGTGAATATATATGAGGACAACAATGCCAACACTGTGAATAGTGTAAATAGTTACACTACCTCATCACGTAAATACAGACTTATCTTTATTTTTATTCGCCTTATATTGCAAGTTAGTCACGAGTTTTATTCTTAATATTGTATTGATTTTTTAATCGATGAAATATTGGGAGTTTTACTCATTTTTACTTTTTTTTTTTAAATATTTTCACTCACCAACGTTGGTTTAGTACTTTTTTGTCCCCTGCAATTTCTGCGGAAATAAATAGTTCTCTTTTATTTCAGTGCGTCCCTTGTAGATAGACTGAAGGTCTAACTAGGACCCTGCCAAAATTGACTGCCGGGAAAACACTGTAATATAAAAAAAAAGATGGACATTCAATATAGGAGGCAATATACGTTTAACTGGTTGTAGCAATTTGCTAAGCATAGCTTAGATGTGGCACAAGGCCGAACGTATGGAGTGCCCAGTGAGGATACAACGACCTATTCACTCTTAACGTGGCTTAACATTACACCACGTCGACAAAGGACGATTTATTAAACGTAACTTAGATGTGGCACAAAGCCAAAAATATAGAGAGCACAGTGAGGATCGAATTCATTAATCAGTTATTGGTCCGGAAAGACAAGGTTGTTAACATTTGATTTACTAAGCGTGGGTTAGCTATTACACAAAGCTGAAAACGATTCAGTGAGGATCGAATGCACTACTCAGTCCTCGTTGATCTTGCAACACAAGTGTCGAAAGGCCTTAACTAGCAATTTACTAAGTGTAGCTTAGATGTGACACTAGGCCGAAAATATAGTGCACCCAATATGAATCGAAAAAATATTGACCATTCAATGAGGATCGAACTCGCTACTCAGTCTTTATAGATCTTGCAAACAAGCTTTCTATCACACAGTGTGGAAGTGCCAAAGTAGTGGTTCAGTAAATGTAATTTAGAGATGGCACAAGGCCGAAAGTATGGCGCACCCAGTAAGGATCGAGAGCTTTTCCCAGTCGTTACTGATCTATCGAGATAAACTTGATAACCAGTAAATCACCTTGAAGTGTCCAAATCTTTACCTCGAAGTTTTCGTGATCTTTAGCCATCTAAAGATTGGTTTTCATCTGGGCTCGAACGGTGAAAGCTAGAACCGTTTGGAAAAAAAACATAGCTTTTTACATCTACGCGGACATATTTTGTGGATTCTATTATGAATAAAGTGCAGACTAAGGCTATTTTGCATTATTGGTAAGTTTTTCTTTTGTTTTTTTGTTTTTTTTAATTGCTGTAGTAAAAAACAAAATATATCCAACCTTTCAAGAAACGCATAAAATAAAATAAAATATCGTAAGCAACTTACAAGTTTTTGTTCTCAAAAGAAAATTTCTTTTTTTCCAGTTTGTTTATTCTCGTCTGCAATTTTTCAATAAAATTGTCCCGCCTTTTCTCTTGTTAGTTCACCAAGAACATTTCTAGCTTGCCCTACAAATAATAATGATTACAACAAGTTATGTAACTTGCAAGTCAATACTGTCTAGACAGGTCAAACAATGTGGTTTATTCTTGAGGCTATGGAGATAGATCACACATACGCACATATAATTAAAAATTACTCACAAGGTGTCTGTCAAATGTTTTGTTATATTTTCCTTCTATTCGAGAAAAAGTGATTTCTTTTTGGGGTTTAGTATGTTAAGAACTCTTCTAACAAAACGCTCGGAGCGGATTGAGCCAATGCATGATCGGTTTTCAAGGATTTTGATTTTAGTATTTTAAATGGTCTGCAAGTGATATTGTACACGGTTTTTTTTAACTTATATTTTATTTCCAAATCCGGCTAGTACATTTTGGTTGTCTTCATAGTTGCTGCCAATTATTTTTAAACGCTTGTTACCATTTGAGGTACTTATCATATCTGTTACGCCATCTAGAACTCTTAATAACATCCCATAATGTTACCGAACATTGCCTAATGACGAGATCAAAATTTAACTCTCGAAACATAGAAATTTCCGTGTCGCAATGTAAAATATTTTTAATAAAAATATCATTATATATATATATATATATATAAAGAAATATAGTCTAAAGATGTGCTATATTTATGAGGAAAAGTGCTCCATATCAGAGATAGAGCGTGTGTAAATATAGAAGTAAACACTTAGAGGCGACAGTCTGTTTCATGCTGATTATATATCTTACAGTTCTTTCTTTTTTTTATTTATATATACATATGGTGAATATATATATATATATATATATATATATATATATATATATATATATATATATGAGAATTTGCCTAGCAATCCCTCTTTATTAATTATACATTTGTGTACAATTAATTATATGCAAAATATGATTATTCATTAGTTCGATGTATAATATAGTAAAAATTTGTAGGTGTATGAATAGTTGTTTCACACTATATATATACACACATACATATATATATATATATATATATATATATATATATATATATATATATATATAATAAATAAATGATTAAATATAGATCAATTGTAGATTGGAATACGACAAATTGATAGGATAAAGAACAAGCAGGAAACAGCTCTCAATCTAACATATTTCACTTTATTAAACCTGATATGTTGATCTCTAACGAACCTTTATTAGTGAAACATCCCTGTTCTGTTATTGTCCTCGCAACTTAAGAATGTTTTTTTTCTTATATTATTTTTCACACAAAGTTACCCCCTGCACCTTAGTAGCTTTGTGGTCTTGCTTGGAATGAAAAGGTTACAAAAAAAAACTTGTGAAGACCTTCATAGCAAACTCTGTCAAACGCCTTCGAGATATTTAAGGCGACAGCTATCATATAGTAGATATTATAGGCACAATGTATCGGACAAGTACCCTCAGGTCATCTTCACTGGTCTATTATTTTGGTTAATTTCAATGAGTTGATGTTTGTGTTATTTTTTGTCTATATGATACCTTTTCTTTTTCGTTCCTAATAAAACAGAATACGATCCAGGTGTTGATCGCCCGACCACCAGAGGAGGGCAAAAGTTCATTAATCAAAGCTTACATCATCTACACCACTGTATCTGTTTTGAACTCTTTAAATACAATAGTTCGATATTTGGTTATATAGGTTGTTATTTCGTTATTTTATAAAGCGCTTTTAAAATTTCCAGAGAGAGAAGGTCAGAAAGAGAAAGAGAGAGTTGTTCAAAGTTCCTCAGCCCGCCCCTCATAAAACGTTTTTTGCTCCTTTGGTTAGAATTTAGGAAGTAGGTTGGTCTGACAAAATTTCAGCAATCCCAACGTGCCTAGACAAATGGGCCAGTGGATAAAAGCTTTCGTCGACTGATCCAGAAAGTGACTTTAACGACACATCATTTGTTGTGAGTTCAATATCTGACCACAGTAGAAAGAACAAATCTTGGACAGTTGTGTTATCAACAGGAGTTCGCTAAAACTGATATATCAAAATACAAGGCACGAGGAAATAGAACAATCTGCAGTGTTCTGTTCGAAGTTCCAAGAAATATCACCTGAAGAAGACCGAAGCGTACAACGGCCAAACGCTGCAACTAGAAAAGATAATAATGTAAAATTATTAATTTAAATAAAAAATTCAAGACAAATGACGTGTTTTTTCGACTCATCAATTGTATATTCTTTTAGTAACCAAAACTTTTTCTTTACCTTCAATTTCTGGAAAGCGAACTCTAGCCACGTCGTCTTTCACAGAAACCTAATTTCATGTAAGCTCATAATGTTCAAATAAACCAACAATAAATCCTTGTCAATATGATTTTACGTCAAACAAGTTCACTGGTTCGGAAGGGAATTTAAGAGGACAAGTAATCGAGCCTAATCGATAAAACCACACCCATATCAATGCAATTAATTTCTTGGCACTTAGATTGATGGGCAGATCATGTTAGCAGTTTTGAAGCTGCTTGGAATTCTTCAGAATCTACTTGCGATTCCTTCCCTAAGATTAATCGCAGAATGAAAGGTTGTTAAAAATAAAATGGAGGTTTTACTCGACCGGATGTTTCACTCGACCGGAAGTTTAATTTAAGACGAAGAATTTCACAGGAGACATTTTCTAATATCTTGAATTTTTATTAGAAGTGACATTGTCAGAGTAAACAACCCGGGTTAGAATTTAAATTTACTGATTGCCGTCGAACGACTGCATCCGTTGTTGCGATGGTAATCAATAGAAATTGAACGGAATAAAAACCAATAGAAAATTAATAATGGTTGATGGTCCTTCCTTGCCCGTCGAGAACGAAGTCTGTCTAGTAGAAGAAGACTCTCCGATATGAAAAACGATTTACTCTATTTACATTATTCGAACTGTTGTCCTGATCTTTATTGTCATATACAGACTTTTTGGCTGCTGTATGCTCCAGCCTTCTTCAGGAGATATTTCTTGGAATTTCGAACAGAACACTGTAGATTGTTCTATTTCCACGTGCCATTTATTTTGATATCTCAGTTTTAGCTAATTCTTGTTGATAGCACAAGTATACAAGATTTTTTCTTTCTACCGTATAAACGGGTTCAGGGTCGGTTTACCTCCCCGAAAGAGAATCCGCCCTTCGGCGTAGCCTCGTTCGGGTCCTCCCCGCCAGAAGGTAGAGAGTTCAACCGGTCAGCTGGTCGTTCGACTTCAGACTGAACTCAGACCGACCCACTGAGCGACGGTATTTAGTCACCCCCCACGAGGGCATCATGTGGCACAAGGCCGGTTTAACGTGGGATCTCTGAGCCCGTGGGCCCGGCTAAAAATATGCCCATTGAACCCGTATAAACGGGTTCAGGGTCGGTTTACCTCCCCGAAAGAGAATCCGCCCTTCGGCGTAGCCTCGTTCGGGTTCCTCCCCGCCAGAAGGTAGAGAGTTCAACCGGTCAGCTGGTCGTCCGACTTCAGACTGAACTCAGACCAACTCACTGAGCGACTTAGTGACTGCTACTCCTTACTATTACTACTACTACTACTACTTATTATAGGTGGGAGAGTCCATTAACTATAGAATAGGTGTGTTCCAGTATAACAATACCGAAGTAAAGGAGATGGTATACAGCCTACCAAAATGAAGAAGGTAAGAAAGGATTAATACAGGTGTGTGCGTCTGGTATTGAATACTGAGCTTAATTTAAAAAAGAAAAGTAGAATATCAGCCATAAACACCTTGGCTGTCCCTGTGGTGCAAAATACTTAAAAATGAAAGCAAAGGCAAATGCAACTGACCAGAAACAATGGCAAGATAAACCGCTTCCCGGACAATACTCTGCCCGTACCAAACAAGCTGATATAGACAAATCCTGCACCCATCAGCAGCTACGTAGTGCAGGGTTAAAAGCTGAAAATGAAGGTTTTATCCTTGCTGCACAGGACCAATGGTTGTTAACTAGAAATTATCAAGTACACATAATAAATTATTGTGTTAATCCAAAATGCAGATTCTGTGACAAATATTCAGAAACAATTGATTATCTTCTATCAGTTTGCACGGTATTGGCATCCACTGAATATAAAAGCCGACATGATGAAGTGGGCCAATATCTGCACTGGAAAATCTGCAACTTCTACGAGAAGGAAACTGAAAGAAAGTGGTATGAACACCACACAAACTCGGTTGGGAGATAGGACCTGTAACAATTTTATAGAAGTACATACAGACAGAACACTCAAAGCTAACAGTCCAGACATTGTTATTAGAGAACGAAAACAAAAAAATTGCCTTCTTGTTGATATGGCAATCCATGCAGACTGCAATGTATCTTCGAAGATCTATTAAAAACTATGACAAGCACCTTGAAATCGAAATCTCAGAAATGTGGCACATGGGGACATCAATAATTCTTGTTGTATATGGAGCCCTAGGATTAATTGGAAAATATTCCAATAGACTCACTGAAGCGATTCCTGGAATCCCATACTTTAAATAAATACAAAAAAAAATTATCTCGAGTACAGCCCACGACTTACGAAGGGATTTATCTATGTAAGATATGTGTGTTGTTGTTTTTTTTATTATTTATAATTGCTCAGTGGCATATGTCATGATACCATTTCCGACCTTAAGTCTCTTGGTGGGACCCGTAAGAAATATATACACACCAAAAATCAAAGGAAATAAAAGTATATTAATAATCAAAACTGATTGCGCAGACATCCTGATCAAAGACATCGCCCAGACATCGTGATGAAAGACCACATAAACAGAACGCGCTTTCTCATTGACATGGCAGCCCCTGCAGATTCTATTGTATCTTTGAAGATCTACAAGGACAATCAAAATACAGGGATCTTAAAATGTATATCACAAAGATGTATTACATAAGACATCAATTATTAAAATTGTATTTGGAGCGCTCGGATTGATTGGAAAAAACCGATAAAATGATTTAAAAGATTCCTGGTAATTCTCCCATAGTCGAATGTTAGTTTTACACATTTATCTAATCCGAAATCCATACCTATGTCGTCACTGAAACATTTTTAAATATTGAGGAGGCCCATCAATCCATTGTTGTCTTTGGCAAAAAGTTTGAGATCATACCTGTGAATAGAATATTAGACACTATAGAGAAAGTATTAATAATCATCAATCTTGAGGATCTAGAATCAAATTGATTGAAACATAGGCTTCATTTTAGAATAATAATTTCATTGGGATATTCTCCGATATGATAGCCTATCCAGAAAATCGAAAAATCTCTTGATAATATATGAGCTGTACTTTCGAGTACATTTTTTGTATTTCTTTAAGGCGCTCCATATTATCAAGAGATTTATCTATGTACAATATATGTGATTTTAGGTTCTGTTTTTTGCCTGTTACTTTTTTACAAAAATGATCAGTGGAAAATGTGATGAAGCCATTTCTGACCATAGGTTTCTGGTTCGGGACCAGAAGAAAACGTGTATACAACAGAAATCAAAGGAAATAATTATAATAATATCAATAATATACTTGATTCACTCGCTGAAATTTTAGGACAAGAGTAATTTGAGACCGACTGCCTCCGCAAAAAGGAATCACTTGAACGATTACAAACTCAAAAATAAATGCCCACACCCTGAATTAAGCAAATGCATACATACGAAAATATTTAACTATCAATAGTTATCTATACTTAAAGCATGGAAGAATGTACACATTTTAATATAAATTACCAATATTTACCTATCCCTGAATTTCTTGAAGGAAGATGGAAAAAAATAGCAAAAGGGTAAAAAATAACAAAAATTTGGTCACTGAGTCGTACTGTTACCGCGTCCTTCTGGTCAATTAACTCAGCAATTGAAAATAAATATTTAACATTTTTCAAGTAACGGGTCGCGTTCCCGCCGACAATAAAAAAAAAATGCTTCACGATAGACCAGACAAGCCAGTAAGCGGATAGAGATGGCAACATATGGCAACAATTCACGACGGCGCAGCTTAAAATAACTTCCGTTACTCATTTACCCATTTTTATCAGCAAGCTACGTAACACTTACACTTCGCTCCTCACTTTCTAACTTGCCTCTTTTTTCTCACATATGCATGCGAAGATATCACATTCTCTTCATCTAATCAAAATAACTAAAAACAAGGACGCTAAGAACAATTATATCCTTTATGAATAATTTAATTCTAAAAACAACAAAAATTTTAAAAGATTTCCTGCCTTTTACTTTATTGTGGGTTGATTCAAATCAGCAACAAACTAACAAAAATGCTTCAAAACTCAAATAAAAACGTCAAATATTTGCCTATCCCCATGCCAAGTAAATGCTTACCGACTCAAATATAAAGTACAAATATTTACCTATTCTCAGAGCAAGTAGATCCTTAGAGACTCAAATATAAATGACTAATATTTACCTATCGATGAACTAAGAAAATGTTTCCAGGCTCAAATGTAAACGACCGATATTTACTTATTGCTTTATCCAGCAAATACTTATAAACACAAATATAAAATTCCCATATTTACCTTTTCCCAGAATCAAGCTAATGTATATAGACACAAATAAAAAACGACCAATATTTACCTATCCACGAACCAAATAAATAGTCAGAGGTATATAAACGACCAATATTCACCTATCCACGAACCAAATAAATACTTACAGGTTCATATAAACGACCAATATTTATATATCCACGAACGGATTCATAGATTCAAATATAATCGATAGATGCTCACGTTTACCCGAACGCACTAAATGCTTCAGTATCTGTCTATATTTCTGAGATGAGGTATTATGTACATCATTTACATTATTCGGACTATTGTCCTCATCTTTGTCGCCATATTTATCACAACGTTTCGGCCGTTCATAAACAGATGTCCTCAAGGACACATGACACAGTGGATAAAGGCGTTGGTTAGATCAAGTGACAGGACCCAAAGAGTGTGAGTTCAATACCCGGTTAAGGCAGTGGAGAACTTTCAGAGGGAAATTAACAGGAGATAACTGATAACTGACATCCATTAAACATGGCACGTGGAACTAGAACAGTCTACCCCAGGGAGCGAAATAAAGGGTCCAGTTCGACATTTCAACAACCTGAAGAAGGCCGGAGCGTACAACGGCCGAAATATTGTGATAAATATGGCGACAAAGATGAGGACAATAGTCCGAATAATGTAAATAGTGTACACTAAATGCTTATAGACTAAAAAATATAATTTTAGAAAAGATTCGGGTTTTACATTGAATATAGTAACAAGGTTTGTCTTGTAAAAATCAATTTTCTCAACCAAACAGTCGCGCTTTTTTATCTACTGTTGTTTATAATGATTTCTTTATTCAGAGCTCAATTCCGTCTGGAGTATTCATTGCTGTCTGTATTTTTCCAGTTACACAATAGACGTGTCAGTTTAAATAAATGTGCCGGTTGGATTGATGGACATACTTTAAAGTTGCTGGCATTATAATTGGCCTGCAAGAATAATAACTGGTGGAGTACTTTGAAGATTAACTGAGAGCTAGACCTTTCGATGCTACACGAACTTCTTCAGTATTCTGCTGTCGTCTGGAGGTTCCCAACTATAACCCATCATTTTAAATTCTTTAAACGTTTATTCTGAACCCCTTGGGAAAGCTCCTAGTGACGCCAAGCGGAATGGCATGACTGTCACATCCCTGTTCCACAAATTGCTCTGCTCGTTGAATAAATAGCGAACGTTTTGTATTGTATGGCCGCCTGTTGCATTGTTTTTTTTCTGGGGGTGGGCTATTTTTGCAACGTGCATTAAAGTCACGCAATAATCATGTGATACAATCGCGATTCATAAAAAGCAATTAGTGTTGCATTTAAGTCGATTATCTGCGAAATTCACACTATTACTTAAAATAGATAATCATCTTTACGTTTTGACGTCCGTACGCAGTTGACATCAGCAAGAAAAAAAGAAAAGAAAAGACAAAAGTTATCAATAAATTAAACAGTTTGTACGTTTGTAACCTTCTTACAGGTTACAAACGCATATTAAATTAAATCTTGTAGCTTGGAATCTGTAAACGTTCAAGGTTTGACGTTACATCAGAAATATTTTTAAAAAGAAAAAACAAATATAAAAAAAACAAGGTAACGACAACCAGACGACGCAGAAAAACATTTAATTTCTCCAAATTAATTCATTAACGCTTATCAGCGTCGAAATTGTAATCGGCGTCCGATTTCCAATTTAGGCCTAGTCCGTTTCGTCCACATTTGCACTATTCGCCTTGGAAAAGTCACGAATAGTTCTTTGCTTCCTCTAGGTTTAAATAGCAAATTGAATATGGCTCTCTTGCCCTGGCAGCCTGTCTATGTATAAACATAAAAATGTCTTAAAATAACTGTGGCCTAAACGGTTAAAGGCACGTCAGGCTACATACATGACGGTTCCATATAAAATACAGGTTCGATTCCTGTCGGAAGGCGAAAATTTTCTATGAAAATTTCTCGAACATTCAGGCCGGTAAATGTTGTTTGATACTGTTTATTATAAAACAGGGCATTTACTTAAATATTTGTATCTATAAAAAGAATGTATAAATATATATATATATATGTGTGTGTGTGTATCTTATATATAAAGTACAGTATATGTGTGTTTGTGCGTGTGTGTGTCCAATAATCTACTCTGCTCCCACTGATGCGATTTCATTGGTTCATAGCTCATTCAAAAGCCCTAGAAAAGTTGATCAGAGGGGACGATTTTCATTGAGCTCAGATTCAGTGTTGCCAGATTATGCGAGGTTAAAATATATATTAATATATTATAGTAACCATTATCGTTGTTTTCATGGTTCAAAGGGGGGTAACTCTTATTTTGCATTTGTATCCAAAATTGCAGTGCGCGTTTTATTATAAACTAGCTTAAAGTCGCCCTAGCATTTAACGTAGCTCCTGTGGAGGACTCTTCGTTTGGACATCATCACGATAGCTAGGGAGGAGTAGATGCAATAAACTACAGAATGAATCAAAATTGATTGCTGCGTTTCAGTATTAAATTAAGCTTTAAGCTTAACTTTTAAAAGTTCAACGATAATTCTTCTACTGTCAATTAATTTAAAGACGATTTGATGTACGTAGATCCTTATTTTCCGTACAAACAATTATTTTTATTTCATGGGTGACAGAACAGAGGAGAATTTATAAGATAAAATTAATATAGTGTAAATGTAAAAAATGCAATTAGTTATACATTCAACATTTGAAGAGTTAGAAGAAACGTAATAGACTAATTAAGTAAAACTTGTATAATTCAATTTATATGAATAAATGCGAAATTGGAAGACTGTTATTCTACAAAATCTGGGGTTAAAAAAACCCAACTCTACTTTATAGTAATTATTACGCAAAAAGCTCAATATCTGCATTATATATTATCTACTAGGAAGCAGTACAGGGAGGCACAGTGAAGTAATGGATAACTGCTCGGACTGAGAAATCGGATATTCGAGTTCGAACTCCAGTCGGATCCATTACATTCACTTACGTGCCAATACTCTTTGGAAAAGTATGAATCGTCCTTTTCTAGAGCAATGGTTAAATAGCAGGACAGATATATGAATCCGTCGAGTTTCGTATCCAGAATTGAAGCAATGGTGTGTCTAGCCCCATTGGAAGTCTATGATACAGTCAAACACCCTCTCTCTCTGTAGATGACTACATATATGAGTTTCTATATCTTCTAGTTTTAAAAAATATTTACAATAAATTAATTGATATTTACATTATTTATATGCAAACTAATGTCCTCATCTTTGTTGTTTTTATCCGGCTTTTTTTTCGGGTATTTGTTGTACTGGGTAAGTTTTAGAAAAAAGAAAAGAAGCATAGCAGTTCTAAAAAGAAAGACGTATGAGTCGGACTTCCTCTTTTACAAATGGAATCCGTAAAAATGTATGTGATTGAAATCTGTGGTGTTAGCATAGCAGGTCTTAGCAAAGAATTTCTGAAATTCTGGAACTAAAGACTGGAGAACATCTGAATATTTGCTATGGAAATAGGGATAGAATATTGATAGGTCTACAAGACGTCGTAAATGATTTTGCTCTCGATAAAGGCTGGAACGTGATAATTGGGAATCTCCTTCGCAGATATGGCAGCAATACACCATTTTTTATCCAATCTGACTCTTGCAAAGATAAAGCACGGCAGAAAGAGACAGCAATTGTCGATATTGCCTAAGGGCTGTCTGTCCTTCATTTGTCTGGAAATTGTAAAATGATTTTAAATTTAATAATAGTGTTAGTGCTCAGTATACGGTGGAGTAATGGATAATAGCTCGGATTGAGGAACCGGAGATCCGTGTTCGAATTGCAGTCAAATCCATTAAATTCACTTATATGCTAATAATAATAGAGGATTTATTGTCAGTATCTCAGCTTAATTCATGCGATGTAACAGAGGAGACTCAATTGTACCTTCTTCCCCAAAGAGTTATGGACTGTTTTCCTAACGTGTATTCAGCAATAGAAATCTTGCCAGTATAACCAAGGTCGCCGACTACGAGGTATGTGTTTCAACTCTGTTATATGGCCGACAATGCTGGGCCCCATACTCTCATCATTTAAGATGTCCTGAAAGCGTCGCGGTTTGAAGAATCGGAGAGCCGAGTTCGAATTCCACTCGAATTCATTACATTCACTTACATGATAATACCCTTGAGAAAAATATGAATCAACTTCTCCTCCTACCAGCTATGGGTAAATAGCAGGACAGACCCTGATCAATAGCCTTGTATGGCAACTGGTTTACTTCAGAAAGAAATGGAAACCTACTGCGGGAAAAATTCTACCTCGCCAGTTACATCACCCATGGCACTCTTCAGGTTCAACTAAGTTGCGGAATGATTTTAAAAAAGTATATTTTATAATTAACTGTTCTTCATTAGTGTTCTTTTAGTCAAGGATTGTTTTCAGTTTGGATTCAAGGATTTGAATTTTGTGATCAAAAATATTTTTGTTTCGGATTATTTTCTTCTATAGTTCAGAAAATTGTTTTAAATTTGCATTTTTCTTAGCCTTCAACAAGTTGACATCTATTTGTAAAACTTTATATATATATATATATATATATATATATATATATATATATATATATATATATATATATATATATTAAAAAAAAAACAGACCAATTTTAAGGTACCATTATAATAATTTATTTCACCAGAGTCCTTTTAAAGGACGCCGGATCATCAGATAGCACTTCCAAAATGAATATATATATATATATATATATATATATATATATATATATATATATATATGGGTAGATTATTCTAGTTCCACGCGTCGTGCCTCTTCCAGGTCTAGCCCGATGAACGAAATAAAGGGTTCGGTATGACATTCCAGTCACCTGAAAAAGGCCAGAGTGTACAACGGTCGAAACGTTGTGAATATGGCAATGAAAATGAGAATAACAGTCATAATAATGCAAATAATGTAAATAAACATAATACCTCATCTCAGGGATATAGACAGATAAAATCAGACACATTATTGCTGAACTGCGATGTAATATCTATCCCGGTACATGGCGGTGAATGTTGGACAATTTTCTCAAGTTTGAAGAGATGATTTTGGGCAACATAGCTGGGGTTCTACAGAAGGATGCTGAGAATACCATTGACAGAACATATGCGCACCGAGGAGGTTTTTTAAAGAAAATGAAAATACTTTGCTTAAAATCAGAAAGACAGAATTGAACATTTATGGCGAATAACGAGGAACACAAACATTGGTTCGAGAAACAACAGATAGAAAGTTATGGAGGGCCATGATCTCCCACGTCTTGAAAGGATATATAAAGGGCACATAAAAGAAAAAATATATTTAATTGGTCGCTTCAAAAGTGCAAATAAATTTTGGGGTTTATGTTGGGTTTTGCTTGTAGTGGAATGATTAAACGGAAAGCTACTACCAAGAGAACTTTATTACATAAAGACTATGTGGTAGACCCCCGAAAAGACGGGTTTATGAAATCACAGAGGATTACATGTCATTCCAGACACTTGAAAGGATTACTTCGGACAGGAAGGAAGAGTCAAAGTTTGCGGACAAGAGGTACTTCCGGTTTCTTTATGAGTCCATTTGCCAGACGTTGTTCACAAAAAATATCAGAAAACGTGTTCCATTTGAAATAATAAAACAAAATCAAACGAAGCCTTAACTAATGATGAGAAACAAAAAAAAAAACACTGTCTTTTTTTAATTATGTTGAATTTAGGAGAAAGAAGAAACACGAATTTGAAGAAAAAATATCCTAAACATAATCTCCTTCTTCTAGATTGTTATATTCCCTCTTTGAATGATGGTATCTATAGCCATCTCGGAGAAGTTTCTAGTTTTACATTTAGTCATGTCTGCTTTGTCGATGAGCCTGACGGGCGGTAAGACCTTCTCTCCTTCAAAAATGGGCACCATCCGAGTGGATACGCGTAGGCACAAGTATAAAATGAATTAATGTTTACCTATAGATTCAAGTATAGGTTCCACCAATGTTTACGTATAGACTCAAGTATAAAACCGACTAATGCCTATCGATAGCCTCAAGTATAAAACCAAACACTGTTTACCTATAACTCCAGCGATAAACCCAACGAATGTTTACCTATAGATTTAAGTATAAAGGTGACAAATTTTAACCTATAGATTCAAGTATAAAGACGACCACTCTTTAGTTATAGAGTCAAGTTAAAATCGACTAATGTTTACCTATAGACTCAAGTATAATTTCCACAAATGTTTACCTATAGACTCAAGTATAAAACTGACTAATGCCTACCGATAGCCTCAAGTATAAAACTACCCACTGTTTACCTATAGCTCCAACTATAAAACTAACCAATGTTTACTTCTAGACTCAAATATAAAAGCAACCATTCTTTATCTATAGTCTCAAGTCAAAAGCGACAAATGTTTACCTATAGACGCATGCATAAAACTGACCAATGTTTACCTACAGTCTCAAGTATAAAACCGGCCACTGTTTGCGTATAAACTCAAGTATAGATATCTTTTCTTTCTCTCTCCATATATATATATATATATATATATATATATATATATATATATATATATATATATAATTATTCATTCGAAAATTATAACATAAATATGTTATAAAATCAAGTGATTTTATAAAATATTTATGTTATAATTTTCGAATAAATAATTGTATTTGCTCTACTCTATATTGAGCACTCTTTTAAGAATAGTATTTGTTGGTTATTGGAATTTATTCTGTATATACCAATCCTATATCTATCTATCTATCTATCTATCTATATATATATATATATATATATATATATATATATATAAAGTATAAGATATATTGTAATTGAACACACGATAGACTGTACAAAGTGTTGTTTGTCCAACGATGCAAGATAAAAAATATACCAGCCTAAAAATTCGATTTGAGTCTTGTTCTTAAACATCCTCATCATATACAGACGTTTTCTCAGATGAATGATAAAAAAAAAAAAACAGATTCAAACGAATGATCTTTGTAAGCTTTAAGCAGACTACCTTTTATTAGATGTAATAGACTGGCGATAAATAATCACAAACAAGGAAAAATACTGAATAGCATAAAACACAGTGACCTTAAACAAACGGCTGCGTTAGAAACTAACATCAATACTGGAAAGAGCGTTAACAGCTACTGGACATAAGAAAACTGTTTTCCTTAAAAACTGGTTGGAGATAAAAAAAAAATTATATGTACCATAAACAAGAGTGAACTCCACCAATCTACCCCAACTTAGTCATATGCGAGTTGCCTTTTTCATCTTAACAATACAAAACCGCTGTCATCTCAGTGTTCCCTATTTTGTGCAACTTCAATCGCTTAGGGGAAGCGGTGGCCCTTTGCGGTTTTATGAAGGGCATGAATATTAGGGTAGGTTGATTTTCAACTTTTTTTTTTTAATATCAAAAATTATCACCCGAGAAAAGTTGGGTATTGGTATCATAAGTACTGACACCAAAAAGTAGATTTGTAACTTGCACCAATTTTTCATCATTTAGTTTAAAATATCGTCTAATATGAAGCACCAGAAAATCTTTGTTTTTGTTACGTTTAGATATGAAATGGCTTAAAATATTTATAATTTAAACCCAGAAAAGTTTGTCAATTAATATTATTCAAATGAAATGAATACAATATATCAAAAAATAGCAATTAAATTGAAAATATAAATCCCCACCCAAACCCAACAGCTCAGATAAGCTGCGTTTTACCTCATTAATAGAGATACGTCAGTAATAACATTGCAAGATATTGTAAAACAGTTATTTTTTCTGTTATCAATGAAACAAAAACAGACAAGTATGAATTCTACGAGGAATAAATTAAAGGATGATGATTTTAATATAAACTACCATTATAACTTGAACACTCGTCTAAAAATCTACTGGTTATTAATAGTGGGTATTTTAAGTTTCTAATTTATATAATAATTGTAAGGCATAAAGTTATAAAAGATATGACAAAAAAACATGAATATTGTGAGAATAATAGCAATTTTTATTATTGCATCATATTACACTGCTCTAGATAACAGCCCTTTGAAGCAAAAGAAAGCCTCATTTCATGGCATAAAACTTTTGTAATGATGTGCCTATGCCTTGCTTAAATTCCGTAGACTGATTGGGAAGACGCAGTTGTTAATTTTACTGCCCTTTCAACACTTTGTGAGTGTGAAGTCAAATCAGACAACAGTAATTTTGTCCCACTCATTGATGACTCCAGAAGTTCATAATCAGAAAATTCCTCTGTGAATCCAGGCTCACAAACTCCATTTTGGAACAAGTTGATCAACTGAGTCCAATGTATTGCATCAAAATTTATCTTTGATATTTGTAACCTCTTTCTGGTTGGCTCTTCACTCCTGAAAAAATAAAAAAATTAAGCCAACATATAAAAAATTAACCTTACTTGTCTTAATTTTTATAATGAAATTAGGATAGTATTTTAAAATGAAACTATAAATTGATGAAATCATTTTAATCAATATCAATGTGAATTATTTATCTAATGGCTAAAATTCTTTTTATAGCTTCTTCCCTCACTTCCAGTTCCTCTGATTTCAACTTTGCATACAACATATTTTCTGGTAGGTGACCAAAATCAGTATGTTGAATATTTTCGAATGCAATCTCCTGAATTCCAGGTGGTAGTTCCTTAATTCCTTGCAACATATTGAAAATATACAATTGCTGGTTAGGAAATTCATTGTCCCCCTTTCATTTTAAACCAGCGAACTGCATACACTACAACAATAAACTCGATAAGGCCGTGTTATTTGGAAAATCTGTTTTTTAGGGTAAATGCCTCGAGTCCACAAACACATTAGTCTGGTGGCTAATGTCAACCATCTTGCTTGATTTAAGGGCCGAATTTTCCATGCAACATTTCTACGGTTGAATTTCCCTAGTGAAAATCCCTACTGCATCCTCTAAAAGAAGTATCTGATCACTACTCAGATGAACTGTCTGTTTGATGCTAGAATATTGGCTATCTAGAGGACTACTTATGGGTACAAATTTGACCTGGGGCAAATTATGATAGTCATTTGCATACAGTCTCCAAAGTGGACCAATAAATGATGTTGGACATCTTGTGTTGCCATCAATGTGCTTAAAAACGCTCTGAAAAGAAGCTCATTTTTATGTAGAGAGAAACCAATGATGTGTAATTTTCTGTTTATTTGTTTCTCTAGAACTGTAACTAGCCCAGCTTCACAGACGGTATTTGTATGGGTGTTGTCCAGTAAAACAGCCTTTGGGTATCAACACTTATATTCCTGCCAAAAACACTAGAAACCTCCTTTGCTAGAACAGCACTAGTTGCTTCAGAAGTAGTGGTAACTCTATAAGTGAGGTATTTACCACTTTTAGCCACAACCCATCTCCTTTATGAATGTCAAATGGTGTTCTGTTTCCTTTGTTTTCTGTAATTTTTTTATTTCCATCTGCCTCCTCAGTCTCTTTATATAGCAATGTATCTTTGCCATGTCTTCCGTCAACACCAATATAAATAATTTTTTCTGCTTTATCAATGTGTTTTTGATAGGCATTTTGTTTTCTTTCTTTTGCACGGCCTATTTTAGATTTATCCAAAATTATGTCTTCAATATTATCATAGCCTTCAAATCTAAAAGAAAGGCATTTGCAAGGTTTGCTCCTAAGTTTGATGAAGCATCACCCCTGATCAACTCAGTAGCATACCGATGAATTTTTAAAAGGCTGTAAACACCCTTGGAATGTCTGACAGGCTCATATTCTTCATATATTTCATCGCTATTTGATGACTGGAAATAATAACATCCTAATCATAAGATGTAGAGGCAATAGGAAATGAATCAATTTGTTTTTGTCTTTCTCCTTCCACTACACTCTTTTTGGGTTTCTGAATGGTAGTTTTATGAACAGGTCCAAGTTGGAAACTACCCTTGGGTACTATTTTGGCCCTCTGGTCTCTTCAATATTCTCTGTCTTCCATTCGTTTTTGAAATATTAAATACTGAAATAGCAAAGCTTGTTAAGTTTGAATAAGTATTTTTTAGAAAATAACTATACTGGATGATTGGTGGAAAAGTAGGCGGCTCTTTTTTCTCTAAAGGACAAGGTGGTCCTCCAAATTTTGTAGCAGTAACACTGCGAGTAGAAAGTACAGTTAGTTTTTCAAACATTTTTATAAAAATACCTGAAAAAAAATCTTATTATAAAAAATTAAATAAACTGAATTATAAATTCTAAAGTGAAATAAAAAATCTGGAAAAATATAATAAAAATTGAAATAATAAGTATGTATTTACTTATCTTACGAAATAAATGTAAATCACTTCTTACACTCATGCAAAAAAAAAAAAAACTCGCGAATGAAAAATAATGTCTTCAAAAATAAAAAAAATTAAATACCACAGTGAATATGAAGTTCTTTCTTTCTTTTAATAATTAAGTTTATTAAAATAAAAAAGGAATAGACTTAATTATTTTTGCGTTTTAAATCAGTTCAATAAACTTGAAACAAATGTAAGCAAAAACACGTGGAATGCTACCGATATTTCCGGTGCAGACTGAAAAAATAAACCACGTCGATCCTGGCCAGTAGCTAGATTGGAAACCGCTGGGAAATACAAGAGGCTAGAAGCATGGATGTGCGGTGGGTGCAATTGATTATGACTCGGAATTGTTTTTCAGAGAGCCGAGTTCCTATATCCGTTGAATTCATTATAGTTATTACACGCAAATACACTTGGGAAACGCATGAACCCAGCTCTTCACCACCCGGCTATTGGTTAATTAGTAAAACATTTATCATTATTAGGTCCCAAAAAGTATCATAATCTAAAAGTACTTCTGGCTTTAAATAACTTGCAAAGGGTTGATAAGCCATAAAGAACGCACCAATCAATAAATCTAAAAATATAGAATTATGCTCATAATGTTATTATATATTTCTGTTAATGCGAATTTAAATATGTCTAATAAAACTATTACAAAAGTATACAGTTTTAGAAAAAATATACTCCCAAACGGAATTATATATTTAAAAATATTGTTTTGTTTTATTTAATATCACAATATGTGTTGTGGAGTATTTTCACAGTGGAGGCTTCTATTTCTAATAAGTCGTCCTAAATTAGGTCCGACGTACAAAACGTTAGGAACTTGGAAAATAAGAGTCAATGGCGCAGCAATCTAGTTGTGATGGTTGGTACTTCAAATGTCCGAATCTCGACTGACGCGCTCAACACCATTCGGTATTTATCATTTCACCCACGGGAAACGAATATGGCACAAGGCCGGTTTTAATGTGGGTTTCTCCGAGCCCGTACGCTCGGCCAAAATATAGCCTTTGAAGCCGATTAGACGGGTTCAGGCCCTGTCTACCTCCCCGGACGAAACCTTGCCCTTCGGCAAAGCCTCGTCCGGGTTCCTCTCTGCTAATGCAGAGAGTTCGACAGGAGGCGTCCGCAGTCAGAGACCGCGAGGCACCGTTCGGTATTTATCTTTTCACCCACGGAAAAGAATATGGCACAAGGCCGGTTTTTATGTGGGTTTCCCCGAGCCCGTAGGCTCGGCCAAAAAAATAGCCTTTTGAAGCCGATTAAACGGGTTCAGGCGCTATCTACCTCCCGGACGAAACCTTGCCCTTCGGCAAAGCTTCGTCTGGGTTCTCTCTGCTAACGCAGAGAGTTCGACAGGAGGCGTGCGCAGTCAGAGACCGCGAGGCACCGTTCTGCCAGACTTGCCACTGCTACTCCTACTTATTATCTATGGGAGAGTTCATTACCAAAGAATAGGTAGTATAACATAATATGACCGCGAATTTTCCCTTAGCTTCCTCCCTACTTCGTTTATTCTTTAATAACACGTCCTTCTACAAACCGTCAACTACAAAATGGTGACGGAGAAAAAGATTGTGAAATGGCGACTGAGAAACGCTGACTGAATTGTTTTAACCCCTTCAGCAAAGGTCAGCGTCAGTTTTCTGTTGATATATATATATATATATATATATATATATATATATATATATATATATATATATATCCTACACATGATTGATACTCTTAGTTGAATTTTGGTGTCATGTGTTGGGGTGATTAATTACAGATAACTGCAGAGGTTTTTTTTTGTTGTTGTTGTTTGATTCGTACACGTCAAAAGTGAAAACAGAAAAAGTCTCCTTTCCACCGTTCGTTTCAATTCCTCAAACAATACAAACTTGCCATAATTTAAGAGCTATAAGATGTTTTTTTAGGTTATATCAATGCTATCAGACAGTTATGTGCCATGTGTGATACACGCTTAGGCACATTTTCTGCCATTTCTTTCTACGGTTGACCAGTTGACATCCAAGGCTATAGAGCCGGGTCTGTCCTGCTATTTACCCATAGCTAGGATGAGTAGAAGAGGATTCATATCTTTCGCATGAATATTAACACGTAAGTGAATGTAGTGGATTCGAGTGGGATTCGAACTCGGCTCTAAGATTCTTTAATCCGAGATGCTCTCAGGACATCTTAAATGATGGGATCCAGCATTGTCAGCTATATAAAAGAGTTGAAAGAAACACACCTTGTAGACGGCGAACTTGGTCATACTGGTAAGTTTTCTGTTCACGAATACACGTTAGGAAAACAGTCCTTAACCTTTTGAGGAAGAAGGGACACAGAGACTTCTCTATTGGGTCGCGTACACTAAGTTGAGATACTGACAATGAATCCTCTATTACTATTAGCATATAAGTGAATTTAATGGATTTGACTGCAATTCGAACACGGCTCTCCGATTCCTCAAACCGAGCTGCTATACATTACTCCACCGTATACTGAGTACTACCACTATTATTACATTTGAAATCATTTAGTAATTTCCTGACAAATGAAGAGTAGACTTGAGGCAACATCGAAAATGGTTGGCTCTTTCCGCCATGTTTTATCTTTACAAGAGTCAGATTGGATCAAAAATGGTGTATTGCTGCCATATCTGCGAAGGAGATTCCCAATTATCATTTTCCAGCCTTTATCGAGAGCAAAATCATTTACGCCGTCTTGTAGGCCTATCACTATTCAATTCCTATTTACATAGCAAATGTTATCCATTCTTTAGTTGCAGCAGTTCAGAAATTTCCTGCTAAGGCCTGCTATGCTAATCCCACAGATTTAAATCACATACATTTTTTACGGATTCCATTTGTAAAAGAGAAGTCCGATTCCCATTTTTTTCGAAAACTTACCCAGTTCAACAAATGCCTGCAAAAACTACAAAATCTATGTGACAAAAACAACAAAGATGAGGACATTAGCTTGCATATTAATAATGTAAATAGCAATTAATTTATTGTAAATATTTTTTTTTAAATTGTAAAACGTAAAACTGTTGAAACTCATAGCGTATATGTATGTTATATATGTTGTCATCCACGGACAGAGTTTTTGGCTGTATCATAGACCTCCAATGTGGCTAGACACGCGACTGATCCAAGTCTGGATACGACCGATTTAACATCAGTAGACTATAGGCACACGCCACGGAGAAAAGGAATTTTTAACGTATGATATATGTTATATATGCAGTATCAGTACCAGAGTGATATATATATATATATATATATATATATATATATATATATATATATATATATATATATAGCAGCATGGCCCGGCGTTGCCCGTGCTTGATTCAAAAATCGTACGACTCATACAGCAATCGCTATCACTTGACTTAAAATATTTTTGCCCTTCCTTGCCATTAAAGGAGTGCCCTTTGCCGTTCTGATGTTGCTACATGCCTTACTTCTTGCCTATCTCACACTGCGAATTTTTTCGAAGCTCTATACTAAACATTAAATCTGTTACGAAAAAAGAACTCAACAAAATGAACACAAAACGATCAGCTTTAAAAAAAAGAACTCGTAAATGGAAAAACCGAATGAAAAAAGAATGTTAACAACATATACTTTTTCACACCCAACCCAGTACTGCGGAATCAGAATCAACGTTGAGTTTAAGCAATCGAATGAGCCAATTGGAGTAAAGTGCCATGCAGAATAAAATTTTTCCCACTTGTAGCAGTCGATTTTTTTTTGCATGCTAGTTAACATTCGTATCAGTCAGCTGTTGTCTCTCACGCTGGCCAATAGATTCTTCCTGCCTATTCGTGGCAGCCAGCTATTGGCTCTCACTCTCGTTGTGGAAAATGGCCGCAAACTACTTGAAAACTGCCGTAGAAGCATGAAAAAATCGATTATTTCCACACTCGATGAGAGTTGGGAAATGCAAAGTCGGTCTTGGCCTTCCCACTAAATTGGAGCATGTGTATGTAAATTTTGATGCAAATCCGTCGAAAATTGCTGCCGTACATTCGTTAAACACACACACACACACATATATCCTGCCTTTTATATATATATATATATATATATATATATATATATATATATATATAATATATATATAAAATAAAATTATATTATATTTTTATTTAAAAATTACAAGCTAAATATGTTATAAAATCATCAATACTTATAATTTAGAATAAATTCTATTTTAGTATAAACCTAACTTTAAAGCATTAATAGTTATTATAACCTTAATTCGTTGTCAAGTTTTTTGAATTCTTGTATACTTGTATTTTGATTGGTCATTTCAGCTCATGTAACAGTGTTTCCCCTTATGAGGGGTGGTTAATTAATTTGAACCTTTTAAAGCCTTTATTCTACAATCTACATTCAACATCATCACTTGATAAGACACCAGAGGTGTTGAAACAAAATGGCTATTTTTGTAGTGATTTTATAACATATTTATGTTATAACTTTTAAATAAATATATATATATATATATATAGCCATGAGTCATAAAAGAGATAACCTTGAAAACAAAACGGGTAGATTTTAATTTTGATTTCAAATTTTATCGTACAATTTAATACTTACGAGGGGTGGTTAGTTGATTTGAACCATTTAAAACCCTTTATTCTACAATCTACATCCAACATCATCCCTTGATAAGACACCAGAGGTGTTGAAACAAAATGGCTAGAGATTTTATAACATTTTTATGTTATCATTTTTATATAAACAATTATATTCGCTCTCCTTTGTATATATATATATATATATATATATATATATATATATATATATATATATATATATATATATATATATATATATATATATATATATATATATATATATATATATATATATATATATATATATGAATAATGTGAGTAAAAGCTTGTCACTTAGCTAATTTGATGTTATATTCAGTATCCTCACTCCGGAATTTCGTAGGCGAAGTTGTCAGGGGGTGTCAGTGTCGACTGTTTATATTTTTCCGATTATTTTCTTTTTCACATACATTTAACATTGTTGCGAGTGTTTTTTTCTTCTTCTGTATTTTAAAAACTTCATTGTCAACTAGTTTATTGTAATTGTAGCTTTCCATTTTATAGCTTATCCTCGATTTATCTGCTTTTATAAATAGTTTTATTTTAGTTGATTATCACTTTTTGATCATTTCAAATCTTTTTTTTTTAAATTATTGTTGAATTTTCTTTATTTTTCTAAATTATTAATAAGGTTTGTTAAGTCATTTTCAAAAGCAATGAGCTCCTTATATTATTGAGGGCGTTTCATTGATGGAAATCCAAATTTTTTAATACTATTGGTATTATCGATGATATTTTGATTATCACAATTATCATCGTTTTAGTTGAGTAAACAGAATACTATATATATAATATATATATATATATATATATATATATATATATATATATATATATATGTGTGTGTGTGTGTGTGTGTGTGTGTGAAAACTTTACTAAAATCGGTTTGTTCTGGGTATGGCAATAAACTAAATTTGTGTACCTCTGAAGAGGAAACTGGACGTTTTGAAGCGCATGGAACCACTCCTTTACTAATTTTGTTATCAGCTTCACCTGTTGTGGTCCCAGCTATGAACAAATAGTGAAATCTCAAACACAAATCAACAGTATATTTTCATAAAATAAGCAAAAATATATATTTTATATTAAAATAACAATCTGTGTAACACATAAAAAATATATTTATTGTAAAATTATCTCTCAAACAATTTCTGATCTACAAATTATATATCTAAAAACATACCTTTAATAGGAAAGTATAAAATTATGTACAACATATTTAGATTTTGGCATTAAATTGCCCATAGAAGTTAATTTGCCGCTAAACAAAATCAATCAATCAACAATACCTATTTTAGTAAAATTACCAACTGTGAGACTATTTAGGGTTGGATGAAAAAAAAGGCGAGAATTAATCTAGGTGATAAGAAGCTATCACGAAAGGACACTGAGCGATGTTATTTTTTTTCTAACAAAGAAAAGTGGTAAAGATTTTATTTTCATTTGCGAAAAGAAAAAGTATCCTTTTTCTCGCGCAGAAGATAGGCGATTCGTGAGATACCGGATCTGTCGAATTCATTTATGTTACGGCGCGCCGAAATAAGATAGCAATCTGTCCACGGCAATAATGAAAATTTCAAATTGGTTAAGTGGCCTACAGGACAGAATGATAACAGATAATGTTAATTAGGTCATGCACTGACCGAGAAAAATGTCCGCTGGACCAACCCCCAAGTTACAAAGAAGGAAAGATTAAACCATTAACTATCCTTCGGAGATAACATTGGATTGAACCAAACCTGGACATGATAAAAGTTTGTATCGGAAAGGCGACAGAATGCAAATACGTTCAGTTAAACCACCCACTTGACGCTGGTGAAAATCTCGATTGATAAAATCCAGGTGACATTCGGTAGAGATAGAAATTAAGGACCACACTACAGTTCGTAGAAGTCTGCTCGGGGAAGAAAAGGAAAGAAGAAAAAAAAAAGGAAGATATTTTTTTTTCCTTTTTTTGAGAGACAATTGCAAACACCCACGCTGCTGAGCGTTCATTGGATGAAGGGTGGCGTGAGCTGTAGGCGAAGGTAAACGATGAAGAAGGAGGGGAGGCCTGTTGGCGCCTCCTGAAGGGATTGGTGTGAGATGCCACTGTGAGAGAGAGGGGAAACCTGTTGACGCCCTCTGAGGGGATTGGGTGAGATACCAATATGAGAAAGGAAGAATTTGGGAGGACGATTCCCTTAAAGTAGAAAGTAATGGACTTCCAAAAATGGAAAATAATAAATTTTCCTGACCGAAAACCAAGAAAATCCTTAATGTGGATTTAGAATTATCAAGGAACCTCAGACCCCGACAGGCCGAGCCCAGTTTTGGTCGGCGTCCATATAAGCAGAGTCGCAGCGAGTAGACGACAGACAGGCAAGGAGTTGAGTTGGAGTTGGAAGTTGGAGAGAGAGACGCAGAATTGAGCTGTCAGCTTTGAGACCCGCCTCGCAGAAAGCTGATTGAGATTCCACGCAATCACGACCTCAACTTCTAACCAAGAACAATTTATTATTGAAGAACGACTTAGACTCACACCACCAAAACAAGTTTTACGAATATCGTCTGAAGATACACCAAAAAACCAGTTTCTAAAAAAAAAAAAAAAAAAAACTTGAGATGTTAAGACTCGCCGAACAAACACAAAGTGTCACGAATCCATATAGCGGTTTGGGATAAAGACGCAGTCCTGTATTCAGCAACCAGATATAAAATATTGTTATTCTTTTTTTTAACACATTTGAACTTTTTGAGTTGTTACTTTATTTTCTTTTACATATACTTGTGCAGTATTACCCTTGTTCGGACTCGACTTGCATTGCGGCCCGGCGACTGATTGATTTCGTCTACCTAAGATCAAATCACAACGTGGGGAGGTTAGACTAGAAATCAAAGCAGTTACCTCGGTAATCAGACGTTGGAGGCGAGCTGGGAACGACAAGGTTGATACCGAATCTAACCAGATTCCCATCCGAATCAGCAAAGGGTTAGAACGTCACGTTTGGTGCCGCGACCAATACCAAGTCACATTGGTCGTCGCAGGATAGGACGGCGACGGGGCAGACAGCACCGGGTGACGTCACACAACAATACATATTTAAAGCAAAATGACGAAACAATACATTTTATCTGTGGTTGTAAAAATACAATTGCGTCAAAAGATATTTAGTTGAAGCCGTAAAATCGTATTCAAAATATTTAGATTTCGGCATAAAATGTCCTATAGAGGTATTGATATAGTGATCAACTAAAATCAACCAAAATTGATATTTTAATATTATTATCATATAAAATATACATGACTTATTGCACACTTATATATTGGGAAAAAAGAGGGAGACAAGAAAAAGAAGATCAAATCCAATAATAATAATAATAATAATAATAATAATAAGAAGAAGAAGAAGAAGAAGAATATACATGCTAGTATTAATTACCAACATACGTAACTACAGATTACTTCTGAACTTTGATCGCACATTTATTTTACTTTTAAGTTGTTTTATCAGAACTTATTTAGGATTTGTGTAAGGAAATAATTGGCACTCAATAAACATATGTACGATTCATTTCTTTTTCATTGATCTAGGAAGAAATTTATTTATAAATGGCCCACAAAATTGCTGACGAAATTAATGTCCTTTAATGACAAATTGGAAATTTCATTTGAATGTCTTTTCTGTGACAGAATGGAGCATAGATAGAGAGCAAGAGAGAAAGATAAAGAAAGAAAAAGTATTTTTGATAGATAAATAGATAGATAGATAGATAAATAGACAGACAGACAGATTGATAGAAAACATTGTGATAGATAGACAGATGGATAGAAAACATATTGTGATAGATAGATAGATAGATAGATAGATAGATAAAAAAACGTATTGTGATAGACGGATAGATACATAGAAAACGTAATGTGATAGTTACATACATACATACATTAGTGACTTTTTAATGGCTGTCGACTCACAATGCAAGTATGACGATCACTGACATGTCCAGCCCTTCAGTTAAACTCCGCCCACAACACTGCATTCATTGGTTGTGTGAACGACTGTGGCTCATAAAGTCAGCCATCGATCTGCATTTCTTGTGACATATATGGCATATCAGATCATCTCCGGATGGTGGAAGTTTGATTAGCATCACTTCCTTTGTGCCTTTTCATATTCATTGTCGACTTGGACCTTCCCACGGACATTCAAAGCATGCCATTACGAAATCGTCAAATACAATAGATTGCTTGTATTGGGGAGATTTCCGGTGACTGACCAGACCCGCCTTGGACAGACATCCAATTGTATTGGTCACAGGGCTAGATGGACACCTCATGGTAATTCAGGAATTAATTCCTTCCCCATCTATTCAGTTCTCCATTTTTTTCTTGACACCGTCAGAAAAAACCAGATCTCGAAAAAACCCGGTCTTCAGCTAAAGTTTCTCAGTTATCCAGACCAATATTGCACTTGTATTGTGACACGTTAAAGCAATCTTTGTAACGAAGTTTCGGCTTGTACTGCAGTTTTTTCCCAATTTCAATTCTTCATACATTGTTTTTGAATTCAGTCATCCGCCATACAGACAACATGGCCCATCCATCGCTATCTGTACTTGTGTATAGGTGCTTCCACAGAGAGTGAATTGGCGCTTTGTAAAATACCAGTATCAGGAGTAGAAGATTCAGTGGATTTGAATCACAGACCGAAGGCAACGGTAATGAAAACATTTCAGTATTTTCAAATGTCTGCGACAGACTACCAATGTTTGACATGAATATAGTAGAGATGACATAACGCAGGCATTATATATTTTAATTTTTGTCTGCTTTTTTAGGCCCATCTGACTCCAGACACGGATCTTGAGTGCTGCCAATGCATCGGAGGCCTTCTTAATCCGTAATCTTATCTCATCGTCAAGAGAGCAGTTAAGGTTGAAGGTTCTACCATGGTATACAAATTTGTCTTCTACCCCAAGTCGACTACTATCAACATAAGTTGATGACTCTCTATACAGAATTCTTTGGGCAGGTTGATACATTACCACTGTCTTGTCAAAGCTGATGGAGAGTCCAAAACCCTTACATGACACTGATAGTAGATCCAGGAACTCCTGTGTGCGCTGAATTGCTTGTGAGACCAGGTTATAGTCATCAGCATAGAAAAGGTTGCTCACTAAATTCAAAAAGACTTTAGGCCTTGCTGCAAACATACGTCCTCATCCATTGTTCCTGTCTTTTAATAACTCTGGAGACCCATCTGACCCCTCTAATTAGCGTCCTATTAATCTCCTACCCCTCTTCGGCAAAGTCTCCGAAGCCCTAATCAATGCCGAAGTTGTTAATCACCTTACATCCCATGATCTGCTCTCAGACAAGCAATATGGTTTCCGCTACGCCCGATCTACAGCTGATGTGCTTCCGGCCATCACTGAAACCGTCTACCAAGCCCTTCAAAATAACGGTGAGCATCGTGTCGTGGCCCTAGACATCTCCAAAGCATTTGATAGGGTTTGGCATGCCGGCCTTCATCGTAAGCTCCAGGGTTATGGTATTACAGGTCGATTGTTTGATCTAATACAATCATTCCTGTCAAATCATGAATTGAAGGTCGTTCTCAACAGATTCTGCTTCAGTTTCTATCCAACGAACGCAGGTGTTCTCCAAAGCTCCATCCTTGGCCCCACTCTATTCTTTATTTTCATCAACGACATTCCTGACGCCACAGATTCCCAAGTTGGTATCCACGCGGATGACACTACAATTTACTCCTGTCTCAAAAACAAATCTACTGTCGGTGACAAAACTAACCTGGCCGTGCGTCTTGAAATGGACCTCCAATCGGTTGCTAATTGGGGCAAGAATTGGCTGGTCAACTTTAACGCCTCAAAAACTAAACTACTCTCTATTCATCACCATAGAAATCCTTCCCTGCCGCCAATTAGAATGTCTGATAGTCAACTTCTTGAGAGCAACTCCCTGCGTCTGCTCAGTTTCACGTTGACTGCTGACCTGAGATGGAACAAATACATTGAGTCAATTGCTTCTTCCACCGCGAGGAAAGTTGGCTCTCTGTGCCGCGCCAGGAAATTTTTCTCCCTGGAATCGATACTTCATATATACAAATCAACCATTCGCCCTTGCCTCGAGTATTGCTGCCATATATGGTCTGGGGCACTTTCTTTTTACCTCGGAGTTCTTGACAAGATCCAGAGACGGATATGTAATATAATTGGCCCTGATCTGGCGTCTTGTCTACAGTCACTCTCTTACAGACGCACCGTCGCTTCTCTTTGTGTTTCTACAAATACTTTCATGGTAATTGCTCCGATGAGCTGCTTTCACTGGTTCCCAGACTCCATGAATTCAAGCGCCCTACGAGGCTGGCATCCCGCTCCCACCCTTACACTGTAGAAACTTTTAAATGTAGCCGTCTCTTCTACTCCAATAGCTTCATACCTCGCACCTCTCGCCTGTGGAACACCCTTCCCAATTACTGTTTCCCTGAGAGCTATAATCTCCAACTATTCAAATGTAATGTCAATCGACACATCCACTTATCTTGATCTACCTACTATCCTTCTCCTCGTCCTTTCTTCTATCATTCCTATCTGCTCTTGCTCCAAATCTTCTGCAACCCCCTGCATCCTAGTGGCTTCACGCCTTGCTCGCAGCGTAATGCTTAAAAAAATGTTGACCTGTACCTTATCATAATACTATCATGGCAGTCCCCGGACGCCTCAAGCTGTACAATTGCAAAGTAGATAGAAAACAATGTAGGAGCTAGAAGACCTCTCTGCTTTATTCCATTTTCAACCTTGATGGGCCCCGTAAGCATACTGCCAAAACTGACACAGGCTTCCATACCGTCATGGAAAGACTTCAGAATCATGAGAAAGTGTCAGTGGGGAGAGACTAATTTCAAGAAGTTCTTCCAGAGACCAGCACGATTAACAGTCAGACAAAGCCTTCCTCAGATCTACAAATGTTTGATAAAGGTCCATTTGTTGTTCATAGTTGTTTTCCTGGATTTGTCGTACTGTGAAAATCATATATGGGGTCCCTCTGTGTTGGCGGAAACCACACTGTGATTGAGGTAGTTGATTGTTAACTATGCCCTGGTTTAATCTTAATAGGATAACAGAGGCTAACATCTTACCTGCCAAAGAATGAAGAGCAATCTCTCTATAATTAACAAATGATTCCCAGGCACCTTTACCATTATATATTGATGCATCAGTCCAATCTTTTGGCACTTCACCATCTCTCCAAACATTTACAATAAGATCATGCATCAGCTGACTGCATACATTCTTAGAAAATTAATTGTGTTGTGGTAGGATCCACCTAATTTGCATAGTGGAGTACCGACCATATAAATATGGTTGGTACCGGGAAGAGAGGGAGGAATCAAGAGATTCAACCAGAGACTCTGCCCGACTGCGATTCAGTCAACACATTCTCCAGGAACGGTCTTACCAGGAATATACAAAAGACTATATGTAAATGTTGTGTACACTTTCTTGTTTCAATACATTTTGTTCTAAGTACATTTTGTGTTGCATTATTATTCCATGCATTAGTCAAGTTTCAACAGATAGATAGATAGACAGATTGGTAGAAAACATATTGGGATAGATAGACAGACAGACAGACAGATGGATAGAAAACAGATAGATAGATAGATAGATAGATAGAGAGATAGATAGATAGATAGATAAAACATATTGTGATAAACGGATAGATAATAATAATAATAATAATAGCTGGCTAACTAAGTGGGCTAGCTAATCCCTATTGCAGACGTTCGCTCAGGCACAATTCTGTTTGCTCAACACCCACAGAGCCCAACTGTGGTTTATACTACAAATATGCTGTGCAGACCTTAGTCATAGTTTCTGGGAATGAGCGTGTTATCTAGCGTGATCAACAATTTGAACAAGGCCAGCACGCTCAAGCCCTCGGCCACGATGACTTGTGGCTTTGTGCTAGCACAGCTATCGACGTCCCTCAAGAGTTCCGTCTACCTAACTTCACTCATCAGGCTTGGGTCAACGCGTGGGACGGTTTTCAAGCACTTTCCAAAGGTGCCACACGCTGGGATCGACATCGATCCATTCCCATAATATCAAGAAGTCTCCATCCTGACAAATCGACCATGGTCTCATGGTCAGAAAACGAACGTTCTAGCCACTCGGCTACGCGACCATATGAGGGATAGATACATACATACATATAAAACGAAATGTGATAGATAGATACATACATAAATGCATAGAAAACGTATTGTGATAGATAGATAGATAGATAGATAGATAGATAGATAGATAGATAGATATGCACAGATTGACATACATATATACATACATAGAAAACGAATTGTGTGGGATAGATACATACATACATGCATAGGCAACGTATTGTGATAGATAGATAGATATGAACAGATTGACTTAGATAGATAGATAGATAGATAGATAGATAGATTGACATACATACATATATACATACATAGAAAACGAATTGTGAGAGATAGATACATACATACATGCATAGGCGACGTATTATGATAGATAGATAGATAGATAGATAGATAGATAGATAGATACGAACAGACTGACAAAGATAGATAGATGTGAGAAAGGGAGAAGGAGCGTGTGGAAGATCAAAGTGACAGAATGAAAAAAAATCTGTTATTGATTGCGAAAATGTCGACGATAATGCAAATAAGACTTTACAAAATTGATTTTCTCAATTTCCTAAATCGAACTTGTTGGGCTTCGGCGAGAAAGAAATACGAATTGATCGGGGGAAAATAAAGCACTTATTATTTGGTTGTCGAAAATATATGAACAGGAATTGACAAAGTGCTTCTGAAAATTTAATACAAACAGGCATATTGTTGTTGTTGTTGTTGTTGTTGTTGTTGTTGTTGCTTTTTATTCAACGTTGCTGAGCCCGACTCAATGAAACGTATCACTCATGAAAAGCTGTACAATTTAAACAAATCTCACAGCAAATAAAGAAAAGCTGACAATCAAATGCATATGTGTCTTCAAGACCAATTCGTTGGATTTCACTAATACATATATACACGGGTCTTAATGTATATTTCTTTCATAAAAGTGCGTTCTTTTCATGTTCGAATATCGATTATTTTATTTAATCAGACGTTTTGGAATGTTTGAACCATTGTGAATGTGATGAAAGCATCATATCGCTGTATACGCCGTCTAAATAAATTCACAAACGCATTGGATACTTGAAATAGAAGTGTTGAGAATTGGGATAAAAACGCAGTATGAATTATTCAAGCAATGACTATAATTAATATTTCACAACTGATGAGACCCCATTGTCCAGCAAGATTTAAGATCATTCATAAAATCTTCGAACAGGATTTTGATATGTTTCAGCCGTTATCGATTAAGCTTGTCCTCCAACGAGTAAATTTCTTTAAATCGCAAATAATTTCGGATTTTCTGTTCTAAACCGCATACATAAGTATGAACCCAACAACAAAAACAATAACAAAACAAACAGCAACAGCAACAACAAAAATGTCCGAGGTACGCTAAAAGGGGAACTTGCTATACAAACCAGTGGATCAAGCAATCGATTTAGGAATATTTAGACATATCAAAAACTAGTAAAAAAATATTTAGACATATAAAAAACTATCTGAGGATTGGGTAATATATATTTTTCTCATACATTCTCAGTTACGGTGGACTTGTTATGTCTTGAGAATGTCTGACGACAGGGTATGCAAGATCCTTCCAGTATTCCCTAACGATCCGCGTAGGTGAAAACTTGGTCGGTTTATCTGGCTCTTTAGGCTTAATATATATATATATATATATATATATATATATATATATATATATATATATAATAATTGTTATAATTCTTTTTCTATCCTTTGCAAATGATTCAAATTTTAGTATGTTATTATGGATGATGACGACTACCAGTTGTCAAAATTTCAGCTTTTCACAGTTGTTATTTCTAACAAATATTAGGTTTTAAAATCTTGTCCCTTAGTTTTGGACGCTACTGTATATACCCAAGTATATGATTGGTGTATACAGAATGAATTTCAATAACCAACAATTACTATTCTTACAAGTGTGCTCAATACAAAGTCGAGCAGATATAATTATTTATTTTGAAAAAATTATGACATAAATATGTTATAAAATCACTACAAAAAAATATATTACCTATATATATATATATATATATATATATATATATATATATATACCTATATATATATATATTACCTAATCCTCAAATAGTTTTTGATATGCCATATATATGTGTGTGTGTGTGTGTGTGTGTGTGTGTGTGTGTGTGTGTGTGTGTGCGTGTGTGTATGTGTGTGTATGTATATTTAGGAAGCAATCCTTCATTCGTGCACGTTTTATTGACTATGACAGGCAAGGTGCTTTGATTTTTTTGATTTTTTTTTTTTTTTACAATTTCTCATATGATCTATTTTTTTTCTTTTCGGGGGATAAATTATATAAAAACTGTCCAATTGTTTTTACTTTCTGAGCGCTTTAACTGAATACTAATTTGGGGAATTGTAATAATTTTTCATAATTTTTCATGTCTAGACCTAGAAAACTCAGTATCCACTATCGAGAATTGAACCTGAGTTCGATTCTCGAAACTGGATACGTACTGCCGATGAGTCCCAAAAATAGGACGAAACGGCCGTCCAGTGCTTTTCTGCATTCCGTTGACATTTCTAGGTCTAACACACACACACACACACACACAGTGTAACCCGTATATAAGAGAGTTGTCGGGACCGGAGAAAAAGTCTCTTATATCCGGGTTTATCTTATATCCGAGTTTGGTCTATTTTGTTTAGGTAAGTATGGCTCTAATTTTGGACCAGAGAAAATCTCTCTTATATCCGGGTTTCTCTTATATCCGGGTCTCTTCCATCCGGGTTACACTGTATGTATATATATATATATATATATATATTAATTATCTAACTTTTTATATCCACATTTATCTGCGGCTCTGTTTATTAATTTTATTGTGCACGCAACCCTCAACCCTCAACACACACACACACACACACATACAAATCTCTTTCTATATATAACAGAATTGATATCTATCTATTTTATCTATGACTCCATATATTCCAATCTGTTCAAAGTCTCATAGTCCCCCGAGATTACAGATTCTTCTATATCGCTAGGCTGTAAAGATCCAACCGTCGCCGTCGATGTCATTTTGCTTAGCTATCATTTTTGATAAAATCTTTTCAGGCAAAAAAATGTGATTTATCTCTGACTTCGTGACAATTATTATTGAAGTCGTCAATAATTTCTTTTTCCTCGTAGATATTTGATTGGACGCAATGTCGGCCGTCAATTGCAAAGCTATTTGGCTCACGGTTTATTAATTATTTTTTATATTTTTTTCAGACATAGATAATACCGGCTATTTCACTATTTTTCCTGTTTTTTTGCACAATTTTCCAATATATATATATATCGTCCTGGGTATGACGATAAACTACATCCGCGTCATGGGTAAAGAGATAAACTACGTCCAACTGTAAGGCCTCTGATCAGGAGGATTTGAAGAGCGTGGAATGGCCTCTTAATTGTTGGTGTTCCCGCGTCCACCCTGGCCCGAGGTGGTAGCACCCCGGTCCTGGTTGGGGTCCCAGCTGTGGGCAAATAGTCAACATCCAAACTTGTGTAAAAATCGGTTTTAATACCAGAAATATTTTGTAATAAAAAACTTATTACCAGCAATAATTTTTGAAGGAAAAATTATTATCAGCAATACTTTAAAAATATACCAGTAATACACACCGCTATGCACTCTTTGGAAAAAAATATGACCAGCTATAGATTTCTTCAAGGAAAAATATTCCCAGAAATAGATTTCTGAAGAAAAACATATTGCCAGCTATAAAAGTTTTGTCGGCATTAAATAACCCATTGAGGTTGATATGCCGTAAAACATAAACCAAACCATATCTTTGCTTGAACCAGCTTCTAACGCTCTGGATGGAGCGGCTTGGTGATGGTAGTGGTAGCTCTCGGAGGAACAAACCTAGGGGTTAATGAACTTGGACGAGTTCCACCACGGAATATGTGAACGAGCGGCGGAATATCAAGGTCCGTTAGTACGGTTGGTATGACGTTTGCCTGTCTATGGAGATGCCCGTGTTTCAATTCTCGGTAGTGGATGCGCACTGCTGATGAATCCCAAATATAGGACAAAACGGCCGTCCAGTGCTTTCTGCATTCTGTTGTGGTTTCTATCGGACTCGATGAATTACTATATATATATATATATATATATATATATATATATATATATATATATATATAGTATATATATATTGTGCCACACCAAATAAATAGTATTCTTAAAATAGGGAACATTTTATTAATTAAAAAAAGAAATCTTAAGTTCGGGGCATCGTCAGAAGAAAAATGGTCAAAATTAAGAAATACTACCGAAAGGAAACAAACCTCTTTGCAATAGAATTCAGACCAACAATGGAGAAGGTGAAGGAAAACAATAAACAAAAGAAAAAAATAAAGTTGGCCATAACAAGACAAAGACTCGCCAAAAAGTGTCAGTTCTTCTTTCACCTCTCTCTGCCTACACAAAGTCGGACGAGACGTGTTGATAACCACCGCCTCCAAGATGTTAAGATGGTGTTTTCTTCCGAGCTCTGTGCAGCACAGAGAATGACGCCGCTGAATAATTGGACCCACATTTTACGGAACTCAATAATTACTCCTCGATGGCAAACACGTGCGCCTGTGAGTGCCAGGATCGTAATGAAGTATGTATACGTATAAAGCCAGTCACGTGCTGTAAAAAACGCACCTCTAGCCGTTGTATAGCCTTACCCACATAGTTGGCCTCGCACCGATACCTAAAACGATAAATAACAGGAAATTGTTGATTGGTGTGCAAGACATCCTTACGGACAGATGGCAAAGCACTGCTAGTAGCAAATATGTTCCGTACTAGTACATAATTGAAGCAGTGCATGACAGCTTAGGAGCAGTGGCGTAGCTAAGGGGGTGCGAGGGGGCGGAACGCCCCGGGTGCCAGCACAGTAGGGATGACACAATGTCACCCCCAACAAAATTTTTCAACCAGGCTAAGGTGCCAAAAATAGTCTGAAAATAGTGGTGGAGACACAGGGTTTTGCAGGCGGGCATATGACTCCCCAGAAATAATTTATGAACCCCCAGTTTTGTCCCCCCATCAGAAATTTTCTAATAAAATATCGGGAAATTTGTGAGGAGGAAAAACAGCAATGTTTTCAGCTTTTGATTTGAACTGATTATTTTGTGGTATTGGATTTTGTCTTGGATCATACATGTAAACAGTAACGTACCTGTCAGTAGAGTAAAGTAGAGGTAGAGCATGTATGAAAATTTAGCTACAGCTAACCATTCAGTATAGGGTGAATCGGGGTCATTGGGGTGACATTTGAGCGGACCGCCCCGGGTGACGTTTACTCTAGCTAGGCCAATGCTTAGAAGATCTTATCAACACATGATTTACTGCAGGAGCCAATCCAAGGTAATCTCATGTAGACACGGCACTTAGATATACCAAATGTTTTAATGACTTTAAGAAGAAAACTTTAAGTCTAATGTTTGTTTTGATGTTAACTTCCGGATAACCATTGGTGAGAAAGATATTAGTAATTTCAACATCAAGTTTGCACTCCGAACATATCATCAATGCCCAATGAGTAAGTGTTTTGACAAGATTAATTTCCCATGATTTAGGAGTAAATGAGTCCCAACTGAGAAACAGCCCAGTAAAAGTGGGCTTCCGATAAGGGCCGGTGAGAAAAGAGGGATAAGCTCTCTCAACCAGGAAGTCCAGGAAAGATAACATTGTTATTCTCCAACTCCATAGTAAATTGCAAAGAGGGATGGAGATTATTGAGATGTTGTAAAAACCTGTTTCATTATGTGATGAAAAAGATGTTAAAATGTCATCACCATAACGGAAATAGCCGCATGGTTTAGGGACCCTATCAACAATTGTCTCTCAAAACCTACAAAACTATGGGCGATATGTTGAAATATGTAGGGGTAGCGATAAGCGGTCCCAAAGGACTACCCATCGCTACCCCATCAGCCAGTTGATATACGTAGGGGTAACGATAAGCGGTGCCAAAGGACTACCCATCGCTACCCCATCAGCCTGTTGATATATGTAGGGGTCACGATAAGCGGTGCCAAAGGACTACCCATCGCTACCCCATCAGCCTGTTGATATATGTAGGGGTAACGATAAGCGGTGCCAAAGGACTACCCATCGCTACCCCATCAACCGGTTGATATATGTAGGGGTAACGATAAGCGGTGCCAAAGGACTACCCATCGCTACCCCATCAGCCTGTTGATATATGTAGAGGTAGCGATGAGCGGTCCCAAAGGACTACTCATCGCTACCCCATCAGCCTGTTGATATATGTAGGGGTAACGATAAGCGGGGCCAAATGACTACACATCGCTACCCCCATCAACCGGTTGATATATGTAGGGGTAACGATAAGCGGTGCCAAAGGACTACCCATCGCTACCCCATCAGCCTGCTGATATATGTAGGGGTAGCGATGAGCGGTCCCAAAGGACTACCCATCGCTACCACATCAGCCTGTTGATATATGTAGAGGTAGCGATGAGCGGTCCTAAAGGACTACCCATCGCTACTCCATCGGCCTGTTGATATATGTAGGGGTAACGATAAGCGGTGCCAAAAAACTACCCATCGCTACCCCCATCAGCCTGTTGATATATGTAGGGGTAACGATAAGCGGTTCCAAATGTCTACCCATCGCTACCCCATCAGCCTGTTGATATATGTAGGGGTAACGATAAGCGGTCCCAAAGAACTACCCATCGCTACCCCATCAACCGGTTGATATATGTAGTGGTAACGATAAGCGGTGACAAAGGACTACCCATCGCTACCCCATCAGCCGCTTGATATATGTAGAGGTAGCGATCCCAAAGGACTACCCATCGCTACCCCATCAGCCTGTTTATATATGTATGGGTAACGATAAGCGGTGCCAAAGGACTACCCATCGCTACCCCATCAACCTGTTGATATATGTAGGGGTAACGATAAGCGGTGCCAAAGGACTACCCATCGCTACCCCATCAGCCTGTTGATATATGTAGGGGTAACGATAAGCGCTGCCA
>CAHIKZ030000169.1:3135000-3200000 GCA_903632075.3 Acanthosepion pharaonis
TGATTAGTAAAGTTAATGATATAAAATGGCGAAATCCATTCGCTAACAAAATTTTAAAGATGCATTAACCTACAAATCACTCGATGAATGTTATGATCCTTGTTTTTAAAAAAATAATAAGCTGTATAAGGTCTTTCTTTAATGCGAAAGTACTTTCGACGGTACATTCAGTCATCTTCAGGCATGGAAGTTATTTTGTTTTTGGTAAAATTCAGGAAGCATCCGAGACGAAAAAATATAATGCGAGTCGAAATATGTTTCTTTTTTTTTTTTTTTAAATGCGTTATTGTTAACGGATACAAATGTTTGAAGCGTGCAGTCGCAATGCTAAGGTTGAATTTTTTTTTCTTTGAAAATTTAAAGAGAGTGATTGTGGCAATAGTGAGTAGTGTGTTTCATTTTTCCAGATAATCAACAAATCATAATTAAACTCTATATTCATTAACAAAACAAATTTTATTAAACGAAACACAACCATTCTCTCAATTTTTCATTAATTTAGAATAAAGATATTAATTAAAGATTAAGATGTGTAAAAGGAAATGACCCTTACATTTAATATTTCGTGACTCCTCCTTTTACTTTCACGACATCGCCCAGTCTTTATAATTTTAAAGAAGTTTCTGACAGTAGTGAGTGTCAATTTATGACCACACTTCGTGCAAAACTCCCACAGTTGTTCGATATTTCCTGGGTTACTCGCATGTATTAATTGAACAACAGATTTCTAATTAGGTTTAGATCAGAACATTGCCTAGGCCACTGGCAAACTTGACTTTTCTTTTCTAAAAGCCATTCTTTTGTGGATTTGCTTTGATGCTAAATTCTTGGAACATACAGCACCGACTCAAACCCAAGTTTCGCACCGAGGGTAAGATAAATTGCTTTCAAAATGACTTGTTATCTTGCAGAGTATATTGTGCCGTCAATGCATATAATTTTGCTTGTTCCATCTGAAGCAATGCATCCCAAATCATAATGCTGCCCCTGCCATGTTTAACTGTTGCCCCTATATTCTTCTCTTCAAAGGGCGCATTAGGGGCTCCTCAGACATAGCGAGTATCATTCCTCCCTAAAAGCTCTAGCTTCGTCTCATCCGATTATAAAAAAGATTTTCCCAGAATGTTTGTGGCTTATTAATAATAGCACAGTTGTGCCTAGTTTCTTTTCGCTTTTGCGCAAGTAGTCGCTTTATTCTAGGTATTCTGCCATGAACCCCAGCATCGTTCAGTTTTCGTCGCATTGTAGGCGTATGCATATTGATTCCGATATTGGTTGTAGATTTAAAGAGATTGCAGCAGGATTCGTCTGGGATTGCTAGAACTAGATGTCTACATGCTTGCAGGCGGCTATGTTTTTGATTACGATGCCATATACCAAATTTATATATTTATAAATAATTTATTGCACAGTGAAGAAGTGCACTTCAAATCGTTTTGATAACTTTTTGCAACTTTCTCGCCATTATAGGGTTCAACTATGCGATTTTTCAAACTAAAGTAAGTTCTCTGCATCTTGGCATATTTTTTAAAACTTAATCTCTAACTGCAACCGTTTGCATACACAATATTAGTTAACTGCAATATACACAGCTCAACCCAAAAAAAGATTTATACACGCGCAGAAAAATTATTTGCACTGACAGCCATGTAAAACATGAATATAGAGTGTAGATTCAAGATAGAATAGAAACCTCAAAGTTGCATAAATTGCCGCATCTAAAATGTATGAGTTAACTACCTGAAACTCTACCTACAAAAAAAGGAAGCGAATACGATCTACACCGAACGAGGAAAACTGAAAGCAAAAAAACTTCGTCAAGTGAAATTATAAAAAACTGTGAGGACAAGGCATTTCATGGCAAATACATAAAAAGAACAAAAAAGAACATTTGTGGACCAACAGAAAACATATCAGTGACTGCGAAAAACTATGTTGAAAGCTGCGACAGAAGCCCTAATTATTACATCTCAGGACCAAACCAGATGATGTCATTAGCACGAATGAAACTAAACCAAAATGTAGGATCTGCAGAAAATATGATGAAACTGTCAACCGTATTATCTCAGGATGTCCAGAACTAGCAAAAAATGAATATATCCACAGATATCACAAGGTAGCGACATATATGCATTGGAGTATATGTAAGAAGCACAAAATAGAAACCACTGAGAGATGGTATGAGCACCAATCATACACAGTTACCAAACATAATCATGTAACTATCCTCTAGGACATGCCAATTCAAACTTACAGCGAAATAAAACACAACAAACCTTATATTATCATAAAAGGCAAGAAATTCATGGAAGTGTATGCTTCTTGATATTAGCAGTACCATCTGAGAGAAATAACTACATGAAAATTATCGAGGAATTTTCCAAATACAAAGGCCTGGAGATCGAGATTAACAGGATGTGGTGAATGAAAACTGAGACTGTGTCAATAGTAATAGGAGCTCTGGACCTCTTGAGAAAAGTAATGGGTAACTTTATTACCAGTATCGCGGGTAACATCAATATACTAGTTACCCTGAAGATCGCCCTACACGGAACATCACAAAGAAAGTGATATCAGTTAAGTGACAATTCTCCTATAGCGCTTAAGGACTATAGTTTAGACTCTGCTCTACAGGATACTGTTATATAAGATGAATATGAGTAACTACGGACACCGAGTTTCGCGCGTGACATTACGGACTTATGAATATGTTTTCCACCAGATGTACAAATAATCGTGTTCGGCTACTAATTTCATTGATTATTGAGTGACTAGCAGCATGGCCCGGCGTTGCCCGTGCTTGATTGTACGACTCATACAGCAATCGCTATCACTTGATTTAAAATATTTTTGCCCTTCCTTGCCTTTAAAGGAGTGCCCTTTGCCGTGCTGATGTTACTACATGACTTACTTCTTGCCTATCTCACACTGCGAATACTAAGCATTAAATCTGTTATGAAAAAAGAACTAAATCAAAATGAACACAAAACGATCAGCTTTAAAAAAAGAACTCGTAACTGGAAAAACCGAATGAAAAAAGAATGTTAACAACAAATACTTTTTCACACCTAACCCAGTTCTGCGGAATCAGAATTAACGTTGAGTTTAAGCAAGCGAATGAGCCAATTGGAGTAAAGTGTCATGCAGATTAAAAAATTTTCCACTTGTGATGAATGCAGCTATCGATTTTTTTTGCATGTTAGCATGCTAGTTAACATTCGTGTCAGTCAGCTGTTGGCTCTCACGCTGGCCAATAGAATCTTTCTGCTTATTCGTGGCAGCCAGCTATAGGCTCTCACTCTGGCCAGTAGAAAATGGCCGCAAACTACATGAAAACTGCCGTAGAAGCATGAAAAAATCGATTATTTCCACTATCGATGGGTGTTGGGAAATGCAAAGTCGGTCTTGGCCTTTCCGCTAACTTGGAGCATGTGCATGTAAATTTTAGTGCAAATCCGTCGAAAATTGCGGCCGTGCATTCGTTACACACACACACACACACACACACACATCCTGCCTTTTATAGATAGAGATTATTGAGTGAATATTGAATGGAACTATCCAGTCGAATTAGTGTGAATTATTGTGCATCGATGATTTAGGTTTTGATTTAGGATTTACCGGATCTTAAGCCGAGTCGCGCTAATAACAAGGTATTCACTGAAATGGTTAATTATCTTTGGTCGACTTTTACTTCATTCTTCTTGTGATGTATTTATTTGCGGTTGTAATTAAATACTGTTTTATCTTAACATTGAACTCTTGAGTTATACTTAATTATTAACGGCCATGGTACGTCACAAAAGATACAAATAAGAAAACATAACAATCACAAATAATAACAAAATATCAACAAGAATATAACCACTTTCTTCTCCGAAAAATATGCTAATGTAGATCAATTCACAACCCACGAGTTGCTAAGGAGTTCAGGACTTAAGGTTGAAACCGAATGGCTTATTCTTGCTGCAGAAATCCAGAGCTTTCTTATTCGCAACTACTAAGATAATATCTTCTATAATAGGACGGGTTCATAATCTAGGTTTTGTGAGTAAAGCATTGAAATTATTGATTTCCTTATCCGAAAATGCTCAATACTCACACCGCATGATTAAAAAAAAAAACGTCATGACATGGTAGGTCAGTATCTGTATCGGAATATCTGTCATCAATACGGGATGAAAACAGCGACAAACGTCATCTTGAATTTGTAGTTGAGGGAGCAGATGCTACCCTCCTCTGAGATTTTTCTATCAACACCAGATCGAACAATGCAAGCAAATTGCCCAGACATTATTATCAAAGACAGAAAAGAAAAAAAAAATTGCACACTGATTGTGATGAGCGTATCACGTGACTGAAAAAAAATAAATATAAAGATCTGAATATAGAAAAAGAAAAAAAAAATGTCACATTTAAAATCTAAAACTTTTCCTGTTGAGGTTGCAATTGTGTTGAAAGGAGCTCAAGATCAAATTAACAGAAAGAAGAAGAAGAAGAAGAAGAAGAAGAAGAAGAAGAAGAAGAAGAAGAAGAAGAAGTGGATGATGATGGTAATGAGTAGAAGAAGAAAGAAAAAACATGAAGAATTGAGAGGAAGAGGGAAGGATAGAAGAAGAAAGAAGAAGGTGGATGGTAGGAGTAGAAGAGGAGGAGGAGGGAGAAGTAGAAGAGGAGGAGGAAGAAGAAGACGCAGAAGATTGGGAGCAGGAGGAGTAGAAGAAGAAGAAAGAAAAAAATGAAGAAATAAGTTGGACTGAAGGAGTAGAAGAACTAAGAGGAGAAGGGGAGGGATAGAAAAAGAAGAAGAATGAGAAGAGAAAAAGAGGAGGAGCAAAAGAAAGAAGAAAGGGTGAGGGTATGAGTAGAAGAAGAAGAAGGGAGACAAGAAGAAGGAAGGAGAAAGAAGAACAAGAAGAAGAAGAGAAGAAGAAGAAGAAGAAGAAGAAGAAGATAGGAGGAGGAGGAGGGATAGTAAGTTTGGATGAAGAAAACGAAGAAGAAGAAGGGGAGGAGGTAAAGAAGAAGAACGATTTCTAGAGACAGATCAAAACGAGCTGAGATAAATGCTCGATATTGAATGCCCGTCTTTGTTTCCATGGATTCGGAATCTTTTCATCGTGATATCTGTAATTTTCTTTATCATTAACGTTATACAACAAAATAATTTCCGAAATTATTTTAATACACTTCTTTTTCTATCACGTTTTTTTTTTTACGAAAATTATCTGAATAATAAACGTCTCACTCATTATTCACACTTTTTCTCTAACTCACGATAAATACAGATTTAGATTTTTTTTTTTATTTCCGTGAATGTAAATTGCGTCTGCCTAGAGCTAGAAAAACATTTAGTTCAAGCAGATTTCTAAAATAAAAATCGAAAAGGTAATCTGTAGATTTATAAAATGAGTATTATAGGTTTATTTCTGTATATGTTAGCTTGCATAATCATAGACGAGTACGTAGAGAAAATTGATTTCTGTCACGGAAGCAGAACTACATTTTCGCTTTAGAGTATAAAAGTTGTACATCCAGATACATTTGACGGAATTTAAATGCTGTAATTTATGTTTCAGAAAGAAACAATTATTTACTCGGTTTGATGTTACAGTTTTCTGATGGAATTTTTTCTTTTTTTCAAAAGAAAAGAAAAACTTTATCAGAAATATCACGTATTCAAAAACGATCGAGTCATAATCTATATTCCCTGGGGGTATATTTTGGAAGAAGTCATTTTTAAAATTAGGGGTGAGATTTATAGAAAATGGTATAAAAAAGGAGTTAATTCATTGATTTTAGTCCGTGTACTTAGCTATGAAAACTCAAAGATAGTCAAACAGGAATAAACTGCGATAGATAGACAGATAAAGATAGACAGAAAGAAGGAAGAAAAATTTAATAATTTTTTTTTTATTTGGATTGGTTTGTTCTACGGCATATCAACCAAAATGGGTTACTTAATGCCGACAAAATTTTTATAGTTGGTAATATTTTTTTTCAAACATGTATTGCTAGTAATATTTTTCCTTCAAAAAATCTATTTCTGGTAATATTTTTTTCCAAAAATGTATAGCTGGTAATTTTTTTTTGTTTCAAAAACGTATTGCTAGTAATAAATTTTCTTCAAAAAATTTATTGCTCGTGACAATTTTTTTTTCCAAAGTGTTTCTGGTATTAAGATCTATTTTTACACTTTCATACACTTTAAGGGTTGACTATTTACCCATAGCTGGTCAGGGTGGACCTGAGAACACTAGCAATTAGGAGGTGGTCCCACGCTCTTAAAAAACGCTCTGATCAGAGGCCTTGCTGTTGGACGTAGTTTATCTTCTTACCCAGGACGCAGATGTAGTTTATCGTCATACCCAGGACGAAATTTACTAAAATAGACTTAGTCTGGGAATAAATATACACTCATAAATATTTTCTTAAGAAATAATGAATTTCTATTTATAGTCCGACTTTATTTCTTATTACTTTAGAACATGTGACTTTTTAGTTTTTTTTTATTTATTTATTTTTTGTAATTAAAATCTACCCGTCTGGGTATTCAATTGTCGTTAACCCTAGAACACTAACCATGGGTATATAGTACCCAGCGCAAATTTTCCTATTTTTAATTACAATTTTCAGTACCTGATTTTCTAACTTAAATAATTTTTTTTTTATTTCCTATTAAAGTTAACTCAAAGTACAAAGTTTAAAGTACCTGCATGTAAAATATTTCATATAAATATTTAATTTTTTTATGCATATTTTCAAAATCGGGTATGATATACCCATGTTTAGTAGTGGTGTAACTGTAATTGATGGTTTGTCTTCTAGGGTTAATAAAGAAAATATACCCATACACATGGATCAACATTTATTTCTTCTTTATCATAAAGACTTAGGTTCGAACCCTTCAGAAGGTCACATAAACTTTAATAAAGATACTCATATATCCACGCCTGGAAACATCAATTATACCGTTTCAAAACAGAGATGTCTACTCAAACATATATATCCACTAAATATATGGTTCGGAGTATTGCGTACAGCTATTTAATTGTTAGAGATTCATTGCCATGAAAATCTGCATTTGAGTACCCGCTTCCTTTTACATTAAATCGGAGATTGGCCATTATGATACAACCGTAAAATATACATAAACATTCACCCTAAAGCGGTTCCCACCTCCCATATATAATAATAGCATCCAAAACTTCCACAGCTCGAAAGACGAGGTCGATTTTAATATGGGTACATTATATATATTCTCGGGTCTTGTAGATACTCTGATAACATTTTCAATGTCTTCAACCATTTTGTGATATTGTAACACTCATGTTACTGCACAGTGTGTGAGATTTAGACTATGGTGCTTATTGCTATAAAATTATGTGCTGATAAAATTAAGATTAGGAGTAGAAGAAGAAATAAGAGGAGGGGGAGAGGAATAGGAAAGGAAGAAGAATGAGAATTAAAATTAAGTGGAAGCAATTGTCATGCCACAAATATGTGGACTGGTTTCCTTTTGTTCAATTACAAAACAGTGTGATGAAACCTCCTAAAATATTCGTGTTTCGCCTCAAGGTTCCATTTACACTTATATTTTTATAACAGCAGTAGTGTAGCGCTGCAGCTTAGACCAGACACCAGGTTCGTTCGCAGTGAGCAGATTCTTCTAGTCGAACGCTTTTAGAAAACAATTCTTTGGTCGGATCGTTAATAAAAAAAACAAGGGACGAAACTAAATATGTCGGCAAATTTTTATTCAGTTGCAACCCTCTATTAATGGCCGGCTATAAGCGAGCGATAAAAAGTGGGCCGTAAAGTTTAATCAGCGTTTGCCTTCCTTTTGAGTGGCAGTCAAGAGTTACTATGATTTAAGCTGCTAGTAACCACTGACCTATAGATAACCAGCAAGCTTTGTACTGTGAACTTTAGTCTAAAATGTCAATAATCAAGAAACTAGTGTCAGTTGGTTTTGTTCTTAGTCCGTCCTCACTCAGTTGATCTTCTTTGTTAGGCTCGATTGACCTACTCCGAGCAACTACGTTCCATTCATCTGCTCTTCTTTGTCAAGACGATAATTGTCAAAACGATTTCTGTAACAAACTGCAAGAACTCATAGACCAGGTAATAAAGCGAAGAGCAAGGGTTATCAGTTGTAAGAAGACACCGACTCTTATAAAACTGCTAACTGAATGGAATTTGCCTAAAATTATACTGTAGTTCCATCACACATCTTCGAAGTGTAAACACTAGATTAAGTCACTGTATCCAACCAACGTTTTTATGCACTGGGCCATGTATACTCAAGTGACTTGAGTCAAAGAGTTGTGAGTTCAATACCTGGCTACGGTAGTGGTGAACAGATTTGAGTTAAAGGGAGATAACTGAGAAATCCGGGAGAGGCATAGCATGTTGAACTAGAACACTCTACACCGGTGGACGAAATAACATGTTCAGTTCGAAATTTCAATCACCTGATGAAGGCCGAAACGTCGTGAATATATCAATAAAGATGAGAACAACAGTCCGAACAATGTACATAATGTAAATAATTGCATTTCTATACTGTTGCTATTTCAGATATCTACCGAATGTTGTGTAACCCAATATTCGCGGAAAGGAGAGCCTGGTGTGGTCTCCCCGGTATTTCGGCCTGAGTTTCTGGGATGAAGAGTTATCATTATGTACACTGTTTACATTCAGACTATTGTCCTCATCTTTGTATGTAGGCTGTATGTTATAACAGCATTCGGCTTTTGTGCCCTCCGGCCTTCACCGGTTGTATATTGTTCCGGCTAACCTACAGAAAATTCTGAACTGAAACATTTATTTCATCTACGGCAGACACTCTTGTCTCCATTTCTAGAGCTACTTCATTTAATCCTGATTCTTTGCCCAATTATTGCTTGGCCTTTCAACTGGGTCCAAGTACACACTGCCCGAACCAGGGATTGAACTCACCATTATCATATCACCAAATTCACCAACCAATGCTTTAATCCACGAGGCTATTATCTGTAGAACTTAAACTCAATCTGTCAGTATGTTAATTGATCCTGCTATTTGCCATTCTTGACTGCACTCAGAGAAAATTTACCCTTTTTTTACAGCCGCTGTATTGTTGCCGATATTATTATTTTTTTAACTTCGATGGTCACTTCTTCAGTAATTCAATTGTTCTAAACTCTTCGCAAAGCTCTCATGACGATTCCAATAACGCCACTAATCATAGAAACTATAATAATTTTCTTCTTTTATAATGATATTTATTCATTTCCCTAGTTCCCCGACATTTATTTTTTGCTGTATTCCAATCATGTTTTGTTGTCGTTGAACAGTAATATCCAATTTCTAATGGAGATTCGTTCCTTGCTATCGATAACTAGATTTTGTCTACCGATATCTTTTTACATCTGTAATATCTGGTGACTATTGTAATCACGAATGAGAGCAAGAGAAATCTTAAGGAAGCTTTATTCTGCTTAGAATAATTGTTGCAAGCGTAGTGGCTATTTATAACCCTCTACAACCGAAAGGTTTCTCCAAAGGGAGGTAATCATAAAACAAGGGAGATTAGTCCCGATTACTTTATTACAACTATCGGTGGCGATGATATGATAACAATTCTCCTCAAAATGTCAGTGTCCTGATCACTATCTGTTGTGTCGGAAACCTACCACCCCTCTTGAAGATGAACTTGTCTGCGTCTGTGAACAAAGACTTTAAATAGTGGCATGTCAGTTGACATGGAGAAGACAGATAGACAGAGAAGTTCTTAGCTGAGCTAGTTATGGACTACTCAGGCGATTTCTGTACCTTTTTACCAACCTAGTAAAACCCTTTTTATTGTTACGTGTTATTTGACGTTTGTCTCTACTAACCCCAAAACAACATCATAACACTATCGTTACTAGCTGAACCCATTTCTAATGTCTGAAATCGATATGAAAGCGATAGATTGAATGCTTTCGCTTGTAAATGTTCATAATGTTTTAAGCAGAGTGAGGCACGTAGTCAGAGTATGGTTCAAGTAATTTCAACCGTAACGTGTCTACAGTTCGCCATGGCAGACATGTAATCTTTTTGTTAATTTATAAATGGCAATATTGTTTCAGAAGCAATTCGTATTATTCAGGTCGTTCATATACATAAACAAAAGAAATTGCCGAAGATGTTCGGAAAAGTTCAGAAAAATGACTTTGGCATCAGTTGTTGAAAGTACCAGTTACAGTTTAGACTTAATATTGCCCAATAACGTTTTCGCGGTCTAGTAGGTAGGGGGTGCAGATTAATTCTCTTCTTTGTGCCCTCTTTTCTAAATAAAACGGGATATATAACATCCTTTAAAGCACTTACATACCCACAAATGATTTTTTTTAACTTTTCCCCCCAAGCAAGGAGGGAGTGCCACTAGCACGCAAGCTGTTACAGAAAGTGAGAGCAAGAGGCCTGAGAGAGGAAAGGATGAAGAGAAGGATGTGGAATAGATCAAGGTATCTGGAAATGTCGATTGAATGATGGAGATTATAGCTATCAGGTAAGCAAGTAAGAGGAAGGGAGTTCCACAGGCGGGAAGTGCGAGGCATGAAGCTATTTGAGTAGAAGAGACGGCGATATTTAACCGTTTCAACAGTGAAAAAGGGTGGAACTGAGATACCGACCAAGTGGCACGTCTAAATTCATGCAGTTTGTGAACTAGCAACAATAGCTCGTCGGAGCTTTTTCTGTGAAAATATTTGTAGAAAAGAGAGAAAGAATTTTTCTCATTTTTTTTTCTTTAAATTTGAACATTGCGTATGTATTGACTTGCTATAATACGAATCCATATCTCATCTTTGGGGTGCGTTGTTAACTGTTCAGGTGCTATGAAATGAAAAAAAAAGGTAGGAGCACACAACAATGATGTGCATTTTCACCGGATTTTTATTATTAACCAAAGAGTGCGAGAAGAAACTTTTAGCATAGGACTTACGGTTACTTCTAACCAATTCGATTGTATTTTTATGAGACCATGTCACCAGTCTTGTAGTGCACTTAAATACATCAAGTCTAGGTACTATAACGAATAATGTTATTTATTCTGTAATAAATACAAAAAATGTGGCCCTAGGCCAAAACAGGGGATTTGGGAAAGATTCTATCTTATACATAAATGTACCTAGCCACAATCACTGACCCGAACATGCTACAATATTTTTTACACAAAAACAATGCATCAATACTTGCCATTCTTAGTATATCGGCCATTGCTCTCTTTTCACCTTGTGGGGAAGATGGAGTATAGTTAAAAAAAAAAATTAAATCAAATTATCCATAATCATTTCCTTATCTTATTATTTGAATAACTGTCTGACCATGAAAGTAACATGGAATAAGAATAAAAAAATCTCTCACCCAAATAGGCTTTTGATTCATATGCCATGTCCTAAAAGGTCATCTTTCATGGTCAACACCGTGACCTATCCAGATATAAAAGCCTATGTTTTGATGTGACCCTATGAAACAGCCATATTGCAACATCCCTACATTAAATTTTGTTTATGTTTTGACAAAACCTAAAATAATTAAAATCTAGTAAAATAGAAGTTTTTCATTTTGGAATTCTAATAATTTAACCAAAGTTATGTTTGTAAAAAAAAGCTGATCTAACGAAGGGCCAAACAAGAGCAAAAATGACATAGATGATATATGCGGGTAATTGAATCCCAAAATGAGGAACAAAAAAAAAGTCCAATGTTATGCATTTCATTCCTAGAAGGATCTTTTTCAAACTGTTAATTATTTAGGAACTGGAGGAAAGAAATTCAACAAATATCAGTTACACCCGGTCATAGTATTGATGATGACGACGATAACGATGATGATGATGATGATGATGATGACGACGATGATGACGATGACGATGATGACGACGATGATGACGATGACGACGATGATGATGATGACGTGATGATGATGACGTGATGATGATGATGATGACGCGATGATGATGATGATGATGATGATGACGATCATGGTGATGATGGTGATGATATAGAGGGTGTCCATAAAGTTCATGTGCACTTTAAAAAATGTATAACTTTATTTGTGTTTGCGATAGAAATAATCTGTAAAAAATGTTATAAAGTTTAATGTATCTAGTTTTACATAAGAAAAACGCTGAAGATAAAGGGATGTTACTATTTAATGGTAGAGATTTTTACCATTTTGCCATGTGTCATTTAACCACTATTCATTTGGTATATAGATTTGTATATCATTGTAATCTCCATAACATCGTAACTAGTCACATATTTATATTTTTTTCTTTTGGGGAGGGGAATAAAACAACTATTAAAAAAAATCTAAACCCCAATATCTATTTACAATATGAGATAAGCTATTTACATGAAACAAAATAACACAGTGAAGACCTCATCCGAATAATTACCATGAAAGTATTTATGGAAAAGGCATAGACAATATTACGTTGCTAGGAAAGAGTTTAAAGCCGAAAGGCCAGATCAGGACCAATAATATTTCTGGATTCTTTTTTTAGATTTTATCAAGGATCTCTAGGTACATAGCAAGATCACCGTACCATATATGGCAGAAATATTCTAAGCATGGACCGACTGACCGATATGAAAGAAAAAATGTCTAGCATGTCACAGAGAATCAGCTTCCTTAGCTATTGACCTAGGAATGGATTCAATTTAGTCTTTCAAATTCGTCAGACGAGAGCGTTAGTCCGAGAAGACGCAACTCGTCACTCTGCTGGAGGTTAGCATCAGACATGCTGATGGAAAGAAGAAAAGGGTCTCTCAGATGATTAATAGTTTTGAAAGCATTAAAATTACCAAGCCATACTTTGCCCCGGTTAACAACAAACTGAAGGCTGTTTGGGACAATAGCCAGTAAACTTGACCTTATCAGACTCATCAGACAGGAGGAGTAAGTGGTTGAGACATCAACGTAGATACCAAGTTGAGAGCTGATGCCATCAAGAAAGTCGTTAATCAAAATGAAAATTAGGAGAAAGGATAGAGTCCTGAGGGACAACGACATTATTATTTGTTTGTTTTGTTTATTTAAAGGCATATCAACTCCTTATGGACCATTTAATTATCGTGGGAAATTGTCAAATGTATGTTAGCATGCTTTCATGAGAGAATCAGGTGGATGACAATCACCGTTTGTGCATATACATGTTTGTGTGGAGATGAATTGACCTAGGAATGGATTTTTGCAATATTTTTTTTTTATTTTATTTCAGAAATTGTAGATTATTATATAGATTAACATTTCAAATTCGTCTGTGTGGTTGACGAGAGCGTAATTTAATTTAATTAAAGTCCGAGAAGACGCAACTCGTCAACTAAATATTTTTTTTAAAATATTTTTTTTAAATATTTTTTAAAAATATTTTTAAAAAATATTTTTTAAAAATATTTTTTAAAATATTTTTTAAAATATTTTTTTAAAATATTTTTTTAAATATTTTTAAAAATATTTTTTGGAGGTTTTTAAAATATTTTTAAAAAATATTTTTAAAAATATTTTTAAAAATATTTTTTTCAAAAATTTTTTAAAAATATTTTTTTAAAAATATTTTTTTAAAAATATTTTTTAAAAATATTATTTTCAAAATATTTTTTTAAAAATATTTTTTTTTAAAAAAAATTGCATGTCATTAAATGCAGATAAAATGTATTGTTTGCACTTTTACTATAAATATGTATTTTTATAATTTCGTAGTTTTGTCTTTGCTTTGGGGTTAACTATTTGCCCATAGCTAAGACCCTAAAGTATGCTACCATCCGGCGGGGAAACTTGGAACAACAGCAGATAAGATCAAGGGCTTTCAGGATAAAGGGTGATGGTTGTAGTTTATCGTCATACCCAGGACAACATACATTAGTATGAAAGGATCCTAATGAATAGCCGTTCATTATAACTTACACCCGGTCATAGTATCGATGATGATGATGATGATGATATACAGGGTGTCCATAAAGTTCATGTGCACTTTAAAAAATGTATAACTTTATTTGTGTTTGCGATAGAAATAATCTGTAAAAAATGTTATAAAGTTTAATGTATCTAGTTTTAAGTATAGCTAAAATAACTAATGTGATTTAAAGCATTACTGCAAATCAGTTGGCAAATGTTTTCCGTGAACTGCAAAATCGTATTACCCTTTGTAGTGCTTTGTAATGATAGATGACATGTGTAAGCTTAAAAAAAAATTCAATAAAACCTTAAAAAATATAGATTTACTTCTTTCTAATCATTTTTTTAGAAATTATATATATACACACTCACACACATAAATAAGTACATGAATATTTTTTTTGAGTGCACACGAACTTTATGGACACACTGTATTTTGGTAGTAAATGAAGAGGTATTTTAAAGAATGCCTTTTGGAAGACATATTACATCTGAAAAAAATAATCTTCTTGGTAACATTACCAGTGATTCTGACATCACGTAATTTAGAGCTGAATCATGCCTTTTGTTTATCATCTTGAAATTTAAACAAAAGAAACAGTATAACTGCAGCAATACCTTTGAAGGTGGGAGTAGGTATATTTTAACTGTAAACTCTAAGACGAATAGAATTGGCGAGCCGAGTTCAGGAAGCAATCCCCAGTCCTCACACTTAAGTAAAAGTAAATCAGAAGAGAAGAAAGGCTTTCTCTATCTTTGGATATTTCCTCCGGGCGATGCGCCATAAATAAGCTGATACCAATTTTTATCGGTTTTACAATTGTACGGCTGACAGGACTCTGACGATGGTTCAACGAGAATGGCCCGTGAGAAGAAGTCTAAATATATTGTTTAAGAAAATGCACACACATAAAGAGAATATCCCCACAACATTTCGTAATAAAAAAAATGTAGGAAGAAATCTTACTTTTGGTCAAGGAAATCACACGACAAAGAGAGGTTTAAAGTTTGTGTTTTTGATACGAGATAAAGAACTGTTTGAAGATGAGAAGGAATGGAATCAATTTGTCGCTAAGAAATTTAAATAAGAAATCAGATATATAGGAAAGATTAAAGATTTGCTTAACGGGAAAAAAAGAAGATTTACGGCCAGTCGGTTTGCTCGTTCACGTTTTGCTTTTATGAATTCGTGATTCATTTAATTCGCTTTTGAACCAGGCCTTTTCTCAGACTCCGATTGGAATAAGAACAGAAATCTCCTGAAATTATGAATGAAGATCAAACGTTTTTCTAAGGGAGACATTTGTTTGCAAGAACGGAGGTTTGATTGTTCTGACAATAATGGAGCCGATTAGGAATTTCAGCTTGCTTACAATCGACACCTGTTTCCATCCAGAAAAAAACAGAAATGAAAAAAAATGAACACGCTATCTTACTGCGCATGCGCTTAGTTAAAATGGATTTTGAAGAAACTGATTTCTGTTTGGGAAAAATAGTCCTGTTTGAATAAAGATAAATAAATTATAATATAACTTATACATATTTGTCATGTCGCTCTGCCGTTCTGGGTATGACGATAAACTACATCCGGCATGAAGGCCTCTGAAAAATAGATTTTTATAGTGAAAATATCAGCAATACATTTTTTTAAAAATATTATCGGCAATACGTTTTTGAAAAACGAATATTACCAGCAATGCATTTAACTCTTGACAGAAACCCTCTTTCCAAAAATACGTCAATAAAACCTGATCAACTGATTTACTACAAAGAATATATATTCTATTCATACGAACCTATACTGAAAATCTTGTCGTCGTTAAATAACAAAATGTGCTTAGTATGCCCTAAAACAAAATAAACCAAATATATATATATATATATATATATATATATATATATATATATATATATATATGAAGAAATATAGTCTTAAGGTGTGCTATTTTTTATGGGATAAAGTGCTCAATATCAGAGATAGAGCGTGTGTAAATATAAAAGTGAACATAGAAGTCAACATTTAGAGGCGACAGTCTGTTTCATGTTACTGACGATTGCATATAGCATGACGCCTCTAAGTGTTGACTATGTTCACTTTTATATATATATATATATATATATATATATATATATATATATATATATATATATATATATATATATATACTGAAATTCCTCTTTCGTACATATTCCATTTAATGTGAGGGGGAAGAAAAATAGGTAAGTTAAGTTCGTTATTTTTTTCTAGAACGTTTGCAATGATTTTTGAGGGCTAAGTGTCTCTAAAATTATCTGATGATTATTATCTCGTGTAGTTGATGAGTAATTTTTGGCTGTTATTATACGGGTCGATGGATACATTGTCGTCTAAATTACGCAAAAATGAAAATAACACTGACATCTCATTTTCAAAGATGAATGTTGCCATAATCCTTGCCTTCAGTTCATCTTTGGTGTTACAGATAGTTTTGTTGGTCTCTCGTTCAACTGCGCCCAACACATATTAATCAAAGATGATGTAGTCTTGGGATTTATGTGACCAGATGAAAGGGGTGATGTGGTCGCAGAAATTGTCTAACAGCCATGAATTGCTTCTCCTGCGTGTGTGCCATGATATAGTGTCCTTTTGCCAGACATAGGGTCTTTCAGAAGCCAGCGTCTTGACCCAGAGTATCACTACATCTTCAAGGCACTTGATTTAGGCTTCCCTGTTCGATCTGAGGCACTGTGGGAAACTGAATGGATATACACTTGTCGGGAAGGAAATAAATATTCGTACACATATATTTTTTAATTCATTGTATTTCCAACTAATGAATAAACATACCTTTCATATAATTAACTGTACACAGATGCATAATTAAATATGCATGCAAAAGGGAAAAAATATTGATTTAATAGAAATAAATACCATTCGTCCATTTTAATGTGTGAAAAATTTATTCGTACAATGCAAATTTCAGATTTTAAAACTATTTCATTGCTTTAATACTCTCGATTATTCAAGTGGAATATTCTAGAATGTTCCACCAATGTTATCAGTAGGTATTTTTAGCCTAGAAAATACAAAAAGAACATTATGTAATTAATATTCGTGCAAGAAAAATATCATCATTGCAAGAGGTAAAGAATTGAGAAATTCGCAAAGGAATTGATTGTTAAACTCTGGAAGGAAGGTAAAAGTTACAGGAAAATCTCAGACAACCTGAATATTTCATTTAGTTCATTCATTGCAATGTATAAAAAACTCAAAACTGTTGAATACCAAAGAAGAAGAATAGGTGATCCACGGAAGATTTCTTCAAGATGTTCGAGGAAATTAAAACGTCAAATTGAATCCCTTACTCGTCAAGAGCTGCAGGATGATTTGCTTTCATCAAGAATCTGTGTCACTAAACGGACAATAAGCAATGACATTTATAGGAACAATCTAAAGTCCCGCTTCCCTCGGAGAATTCCACTGCTATTGAAAGGACACAGAGATGCCAGTTTGAAATTCGTTCGTAAACATATGGGTAAACAAAAATCCTATTGGAAAAGAGTATTATGGACAGACGAAATGTAATTCTATAAATCATATATAGAGGAAAAATCGCGATGCCTTCAAATAAAAGAACACAGTTCCAACAGTGAAATTTAGTGGTGGCAGTATCATGGTTTAGGGATGTTTTTTCGGCAAAAGATACAGAAAACATGGCAGTAATAGATGGTAGAATGGATACTGCAGCATATCAAAATATCTTGGAATCAAATTTAATGATTTCAGTTGAAAATCAGGGACTTTGTCCTGATTTGATCTTTCAAGAAAATAATGATCCTGAGCACACTGCAAAATCTACGGAGAAATGGCTTGCTCAAAATTATGTACATATACTGAAATGGCCAATTTAGTCCACAGATTTAAATCAATCGAGAATCTGTAGCCTTATTTGAAAATTTAAATCAAATCAAAAGCTCCAATATCCCGGATCTGAAGACATATGTGAAGAATGGAACAAAATACCAACTAAAATTTCCAAATCATTAATTGAGAATTACAAGAAGAGGTTCGTTGCTGTAGAAGTGAATGGTGGCTATTCTACAAAGTATTAAATGAAAATTGTGTATACTTTTTTGTATTATACGAATACTTTTCCCACACATTAAATTGGATAAATGGGATTTATTTCTATTAAATCAATATTTGTTTGTTTTCTATACATACATAGTTATTATGCATTTTTGTAGAGTTAAATATACGAAAATTGTTTATTCATTAGTTGTAAATACAATAAATTAAAAATTTATAAGTGTACGAATATTTATTTCCTGGTACTGTACACACACACACACACACACACACACACATATATATATATATATATATATATATATATATATATATATATATATATTCCGAACACCTCCACTTACGAAAAGCTTGCCATACGGACAAAGGTTTAACAGAAAATTAGTTTACTTAGGAATTAATTTCTACTTACGAAATTAAGTATGAGCTTGGCGGCGCTGCATTTCAAACTAGATATTTGTATGTGTATGAATATTTGTTTTCCCACACACTATATATATATATATATATATATATATATATATAGTGTAACCGGATATAAGAGAGTTGTCGGGACCGGAGAAGAAGTCTCTTATATCCGGGTCTCTTATATCCGGGTTTGGTGTATTTTATATACATTAACACAGGCTCTAATTTGGGACCAGAGAAAATCTCTCTTATATCCGGGTTTTTCTTATATCCAGGTTACACTATATATATATATATATATATATATATATATATATATATATATATATATAAATTGGAGGACTTACTAAATGAAATATACTCCCCGGAAGTCCCTTGAATGCGCAATGCAGAAAGACGGATTCAAACTGTCGAAAGAAACAAGATGTCTTCTCAAACATGTGTATCACTTAATGTTTAAGTTTAATAAGAAATAACGGCATATTGAAAAAATAAAACTCCTATTCTCATTCATTATATACAATGTAACCCGGATATAAGAGAGTTGTCGGGACCGGAGAAGAAGTCTCTTATATCCGGGTTTCGTCTATTTTATATACATTAACACAGGCTCTAATTTGGGACCAGAGAAAATCTCCCTTATATCCGGGTTTCTCTTATATCAGGGTTACACTATATATATATATATATATATATATATATATATATATATATATATATATATATATTAAATAATATACATACAAGTGTTCATATATATATATATATATATATATACGAAACAGAGTTTCTAATAGCTCTCAATATCTGACGATTTCATGTGGCTTGAAACTCTGAGTGTTATTGTCGACGCTGAGAATTATGTATATGTATTAATATATATTTAATAGCTCTGTTATTTTGCATTGGCAACATTTTTATACTTACACCAAAGGATATATATATATATATATATATATATATATATATATATATATATATATATATATATAGATAGATAGATAGATAGATATTTCTTTGAAATAAGCAAAGATATATATATATAATATATATATATATATATACGTGTGTGTGGTTTTTTATATCTCTCTTTCCTTCAGTATGTCCTGAGCGAGTGCAATTTTCCAAGCTTTCTTTCCTTGCCTCAGAAATTCAACTGCATTTTATGGAATTAAATTTATAAATGTCCGTTTTTTTTTTATTCCTAAAGACTTCGTCGCTCGCTTGTTAAAATCCTTCTGTAGAAGCTCCTCTCAATTACCTCAAGTCTCTTCTTCATCTGTAAGGAAATTGTCCAGCATCCATTGCCATAGAGGAGCACGGATATTATTTAATGGCTCATTACTCTTTTAGATGATTACAACGGATCTCAACTGTTGAGCTATCGGATGAATAGGGCTACGCATGACGGACATGCTACAGAAGGCGCAACTCGAGATTATAAAAGAATCAGCACCAGCTCGTTTCGTTTTCATAACTCGATTCTGCACGACTCGTTCAATATGTGCCGTTAAACAAAGGTCATGAAACTAAGTGTGTGGATCACTTCCCGTCAAATTGATGTCCAACCACAACAAATCACACCATCGGTACTCACTTCTACTTTCATTTTCTGTCACCTCCAAGTAATAAATCATGCCAATCTAAACGACAACACGGAACGGATGATGAGACGAGATTTTGAGGAAACTGGAAGCTTTTAGTTCAGAATATACACGTTGGCGGCGAATTGATTCATGAACGCCATCATCATAAATTAAGAAATCAGCAAAGAGGAAATTGAATTCTTGGATACGAGATAAAGCCAACACCTCCTACACTGTTTTAGCGGATTCGCGTGCTTGAGTTGACATATGAATCCATTAAATTAACGCTTGTAATTAAAAGAAAAGTAATATCGAATTAAATTTCGTTAATTACCTAAATTACTGTATTTACATTTATGATCCAAAAATACAGGGCGTCCTATAAAATAAGAACAGGTAATATTAGATTTGCTACATCATTAAATTAAAAAAGTAACTGACATACAAAGATTATTTATGCCTTTACGATAAAACTAAAGTTTTTGACACCAAGAAATCTTTGAATGCAGTTTTTGCATCTTATTTCAAGTGAAATGTCTGTAGGCTTAATTGTTTTTTTTTTGTTTTTGTTTTTTTCAAAATGCTTAAAAAACTGGTAGTCATTAAGTCAGAGATCATGTAAACATGGCGGATGTTGAAAAACCTGGTTTTACCTCATCCAGGACAGTCTCCAGAGTGGTTGGAGTCGGACGCTTTTAGTCAAAGGTACCGCGATTAATAATTTGTACATTAGAATTACAGGGTACCCCACAAATAACAGGAAATTTTACATATTCTATAGAATTAAATTTTAAAAAATTAAAAAAACATATAACAAAATTAACTATATGTTTTACTACATGTAGAAACTAAAACATGACATAACTAATATACAAATCTTTAAACCATTCGTTATCCCGGGATACTTCAATTAACAGATTTATAACGCGAGGTGATTGTTCTCTTCAAGAAAGAACATTTAACTTCGGAACTGAAAAGGGCTAAGAAATGTTCTTAAAGTTCTTTAGTTTGAATACCATATCTAATATTTGTGTCTTTGTTTTTTTTGTTCTATTTTAAGCTAATAAATTTCTCTATCTTTCTATATATTCTTAAGAACACATGGCACGGTGGATAAAGGCGTTGGTTAGATCCAGTGACAGGACTTAAAGTTGGTTAAGGCAGTAGAGAACTTGAAAGGGGAATTAACAGGAGATACCTGATAACTGACATCCATTAGACATGGCACGTGGAACTAGAACAGTTCACCCCAGCGAACGAAATAAAAGGTTCAGTTCGATATTCCAACCACCTGAAGAAGGCCGGAGCGTACATCGGCCGAAACGTTGTGATAAATATGGCAACAGAGATGAGGACAATAGTCTTAATAATGTAAATAGTGGAATAAATTTTTATCCTTTGCTTTTGTTTCGAATAACTGTAAGAAAAATTCCTAAAATTAAATAAACTGTACATAATTTCTTGTTGTTTTTTTTTTGTTTTGTTTTGTTTTTTTGTTTTTGTATTTTTTTTTGTTTTTTGTGGCGCACCCAGCGGGTTCAAGGAACAAAGGTTTGAACGAAAGATGTGCTTTTCATTAAAAGGCATAATTGAGCCTTGTTTTGCTGTAAACATCTCTCTGTATGAACTGTTTAAACGCAAGTACAATGTACTTTTGCAGCTAAAGCAGGTTCGTTCCCTGCCGAGAAGTACATTTTATTAAATAAGACTTCCTCTTGTCTAGGCGGAATAGACATTAATTTCACTGTTTAATGAACAAAGATGTTGACACATGCATGAACATCCTATAACATGCGGTTACATTAATATCTATTGATTTTAATGTTATTGCATATATTAACCAGCCCGTAAACGTCCTTTGTTAAACTTAAGCATTCCCCAGATTCATGGGAGATAAATGGGGTTATCACCCTACAGCGTTGGCCCAATGCGTGTCGGTATGTACAGATGGGACTCGCTTCGCTGGTCATATCGCCTTTCGATTCATTATCACCCAAGGGTATTGCGTAGGTGAATGCAATGAATCCGACTGGAATTCGAACACGGCTCTACGATTACTCATGCCAAAACTTTATCCAATGCACCACACGAACATAAAAAAAAATGCTTTTAGCGGTCATCCATCAAAACGCGACCATCGTTGGTTGACTACTGTGATAGCACGAGAAACGGTGTTTCAGTTTTATATGTCCGCGATCTAAACTTAATGGATTTATTTTTAAACGTTATTATGATCGTTACTCGTATTATGTTAGATGCCGGAAATTTATTTTTTCATACCTGGTAAATGTCAGCATATAGTGGTTTGGTTCGTTTCGATTTGTTTAATGAAATATCAACTCCTTATGTGAGATTTATTGTCGAAATTTAATTTTCGTGGAAGCTTTAGTAATTTGTTTTCAAAAGTTTATTGCTGGTAATTTTTCCCTTCCTTTCCCAATAGTGTATTGCTGGTAATCATTTTACCATTAAAATGTATTGCTGGCATAATTATTTTTTTTAAAGCTTTTCACCCCAAGTAAGGCGGGGGTGCCACTAGCAGGCAACGGGTTACAGAGAGTGGGAGCAAGTGTAAAGAGTTGTGAAAGAGGAAAGCATGAAGAGAAGGACGGGGAATGACAAAAATGTATGTTTATGTTTTCACAATGTTTGGCCCCTGTTCATGAGTTCACCATTTGACCCTAGATGGAACCCTTACAACTGCTACGAACGCCGGTTCAGGGAGAATTTGAGAACAACAGGACCAAGAGGTGGTTTTACGTTCCATAAAATCTCCCAGTCAGAGGCATTGCAACCCGATGTAGTTTATCGTCGTACCCAGAACAAACCGATAGCCAGCCGTAGTACGTACATTTTTTTTTAAATATAAACATTAAAATAAGGCGTATTTTTCAAATAAAATTAACACTTTGTTTGAAGTAATATGTGTTTGTTTTTGTTTTGTTTTTGTTTTTGTTTTTGTTTCTTGTGCTTATTTGCATGATTTGTTTGTTTGTTTGTTTAAAATTTTGTTTGTTTTCTGATTACAATCTTAATTTACCATGCATACAAACAAAGTTATTTTTTAGAACCGAGAAAAATTTAATTAAATTGGATAGATCCGATTTTAACTCTTCTGTAAATTCATTCAGATCGGTGAGGTGCACCAAGCTAAATTCAGTAAATTTTCCAAAAACGTCTATTTTTCACTGAAATAGTTTAGAGGGGAAATAACTGAAAACATTTTTTTCATCAATTCATAATGGCATTGCGAATTCAATCAAAACTTTCTAGCTTTACAGAAATTTTGCCAAAATAAGCAATTTTTCCAAAATATTAATTTTTCGACAACATTTTTTCCCAAATTGAGAACTACAAAAATGATTAGATTTAACTCAAACATTTACACACGTGCAGAACTGGGTAGGGCAACATTCTAAAAGAAACTTCCATCGAGAAAGAATAAGTATATTTATATAGTTTCATGACCACTATCTTTTTTTTATCAATGAGGTCTGAATGATCAAAAGGCATGAATTTGTCTCTGATATAAAAATATTTTATACTTATTCCTCTAGTATTAACAATAATCCGTCTTTTAAGAGTAGAGTATCTATCTATCTAACTATCAATTTATATATATATATATATATATATATATATATATATATATGTGTGTGTGTGTGTGTAAATATACCGGATGTAACAGCAAAATTGTCTGAAATGCATAAAAGCAAAATTGCTCAAATGTTAGATTAAGTTTGAATCGTTGCAACTTTGAAATGATTAAAGATATCTTACTGGAGTTTTCTGAGATTTTATAACGCTGTTCGAGCGTACTTTGAGGAATAATTCCACTCCAAACTTAACAGAAAATTAATCATAGCTAAGGATTGGAAGCTCATAACGGAGTGAAATAAAGTTCATTTATATATATATATATATATATATATATATATATATATATATTCAAGATGATCTTCGCACTCTCTAAGTTTCTAACTTTCTGCCCTGGATTAACAACATGCTTCACAGGTATCACGTACGATTTCATTTTCAAGTCTTTTTTTCACTGCTCTTTGAACTTTCACAGCTCAAACTCCTCTCTCAAATGCCCAAAGTCTTATGGATTGTGATGGATCTTTTATAATTGATCTCTTTAGGTCAAAGTTGGAATGATGTTCACTCTTCGTGTTGTGATGTCCTGATTCAGTTTTTGTCTCTACTGTTCCATCTTTTTTAAAGTTATTCACCGTTGTCTTGATAATTCTTGAATGGATTTGAAGATCGAAACCAGATTATGAATGTTGATACCACTACTCTAGGCCTGAATGATTTTTTCCTCTCTCCATTGAAAGTTGGGAAGAGAGTGGGACAGATACAAAACAATTTTAACTTGATCTCTTTCTAACTGGATAACTCAAACTAAAAATTATTGAAACTATCTATATAAAAAAATTAAAACCAACACTTAATAAAATTAATTATGAATACTGCAAAAATGTTTTAAAATGCTTACAGTAGATAGTTTAAAATAGCTAGGTTTGTACTAATAATGTTTAATACTTTTTTAAAATAGAAAGCACTCAGAACTTCATAACTTACTTACTTCCCCCCGCTTTACAGCAAGCTAAATCGCACAACACAAAACTTTCACTTCATTTGTAAAATATTTTACCTTTCAGATGAACACGACAATTTTGTCTTAGAAAAAAACAAAACAAAAAAAACAACACCCCGATGATGACATTGTGCTAATATCAAAATTATCGAATGTACTCCGAATAAATGTAATAAATGTAATATGTAATTTTACTTTAATAACGACACCAAGAAGCTTGTCAGTGAATATGAAAGGATCCAATTGAAAATAAGTAGATTAAACTTGTCTAAATCATTCAATGAAACATGTCTATATATATATATATATATATATATATATATATATATATATATATAAACATTTTTCACAGTTAACCTGTAGAAAAAGACAATATGTATAAAGTAAAAGAGAATAGGAAAATTGTATGATAACCGACGCGTTTCGTTCAATGTGGACTTTCAAGGCAAATACATAATTTTCCGTTGACAATATGAATACAATAGAGTTTTCTAAATTCTTCTATTAGATAAGGATATTTTGTTTGTTGATAATAGTCACTTTGTTTTCAATAAATTAATTTCGTTTATTGCCTTCAAAAAGTCCTGGATGAAACACGCCGGCTAATAATAGTTATCCTATTGTCTTTTACCTTCACACACACACACACACACACACACACACACACACACACACACACACATATATATATATATATATATATATATATATATATATATATATAGATAGATATGTGCACTTTGACATGGATCAAATGCGCCGCCGCCACCGTTGGAGAAACCACCGTTTGATGCGGTGTTTATTCCCACTCGGCTACGAAAAGCGTCACAGTTCGTTTAGGTTGCATTTTCCATTTTTAGGAAAGCCAAAGTCCTCACCGAGACATATTCTCGACAAGGTACCATATTTCAATTAGGTCTAATTTAAATGCACACTGAGACCTACTAAATCCCATCCGAAACATATTCGCTGATAATACAAATGTAATATCACATCCACATGTAAAATAAGCTACAGATAAAGGAAGCATTACGAATAAAAATGAAAAAAGCAAAGACTCTATAATACCAACTATGAACACGGCCACAATATGCTGACCATATTTGGAAAATAAAACATTCCCTTATCTCTAGATACATAAATAAAACATATAATTCAGTTAGAGTAAAAATAAAACCAAGCTTGAGGTTGTGGATTCCGGGATGAAATTCGGTCTCAAAATGAATGACAAACGCAGGAATAAAATATAGCAAATAAATGTATTGACGTAATAATACAATTGGTAATACGGTTAGTAGATCCAGAAATGCGGTTAGTAGCAATAATAATATATATACTTTCTGGGAAATTCAGTATCGAAGTATGACTTCCTTCTGAGCCTACGTGCTCGCAACTGTGACTCCTTCAAAGCGGTTATCTCACACTCTCTCACTGTATCGGTGTATCTCTCTATCAGAGTATCTCTCGCTCTAACTTCCGGGTATTCACTGGCAGTAGTACAAGTGCACACTGGTCGAATCGACTTGTATGAAAAAGGGGTGGACCTCATAACACTTGATGATGGCTAAATATAGCCGAAGGCGATCCGACGTACGGAACATTCAAACAATTTCTACATAGTTTATGTCCAGAAAAGAAGAAAAAATTATAAGAACACATGAAAAATTAAATAAAATTTTTAACCGGAGTAACTTGTCAGTCGTTTTTAATGAGACATATATAAAAGTGGGATTGCTTCCCAAATACACAATTTTATATTTATTTTTTTATACCATATATATATATATATATATATATATATATATATATATATATATATATATATATATATATGGATTTATCTGTAACCTTGGAAACATGAATTTTTTTTAGCTGTGTATTACCCAGTAATTTTAAAAAGTTACTCCAAAATTCGCTTGAGGATGAAATGGAACTAATGTCTTTAATTTAACCACAAAATTAAATTCGTAGCTTTTAGCTTCCATTTTTGAAACATGGTTAGAACTGTGTAGCGAAAAACCATATTTTAAATCAATTAATTTATAATATATATATATGTGTGTGTGTGTGTGTGTGTGTGTGTGTGTGTGTGTGTGTGTATGTATGTATGTATACTGCACAGTAACTAACTATTGACACGTATACAAAACTTATAGTTTCAGCAAAACGTACTCAGGGATTAAAGCCCACAAACCCTAAATGTAATATAATAATATTATCACTAGCAAAATTCTCTTCTCAGAGTTTCATGTAGCAACAACCATCAGGAATTCCGCCTGATGATTGTTGCTACATGAAACTCGAGTAAGTAATTTTGGCATTGATAATATATATATATATATATATATATATATGTGTGTGTGTGTGTGTGTGTGTGTGTGTGTGTGTGAATATAAATAAATATATATAATTATTTATACCTTATATGCGCGGTACTTATTAGAAAGCGTTCAATATCAGAGATAGACCTAACATGTTTGGTTGGATTGATGTGAATTTTTGACCCTCTTCCATAATAACACCAATACACGCAATCTACATATACCCAAAATGTGTGTGTGTGTGAATATTCATTTATATACATATGTGTGCACATATATATATATATATATATATATATATATATATATATGCACACAGTACATAAAAATTCCTATAAAAAAACTACTACTGAGACATTACACTATATCATTGAACTATATACTTAGTTCATGACATAAAAACTGAATACACTTGTAAAAATAGAATACGTGGATTTAACACATCACAAGAAATATTTAAATAAAATTCTCACTTAAAATTTTGAAAAACTTAGCGTTGCGTCTTTGCACGTTCCGTGATCTTACACAACCACCAATAATAGCAGATATTCAAAAAACATCTTTCGGTCGACATACAGGTATATCGTCTCAAGTTTTTGATTTTATAAGGAAAAAAACACATGCCTGATGATGAATAGAGGACTATTCGTAAGTACTAGCATTTTAACATCAAATAAACTGAAAACTACAGACATCAAGTTTATCGACGAGGATCATTCACTCTATGGATTAACAGTATTTTAATGCATATATTATGTTTCTCGCGATGGATGTCGCCAATAATCGCATTAATTCTTCTGATTGATTCTATGTGTGATTATTTCTTTGTATATATATATATATATATATATATATATATATATGAATGTCTGTTGATATTAAGAAAAAGAAGTATAACAAAGCTGGAAAAGAAACGTTTCGTCCTTATGGAAACCATCGAGCTAAATTTATGTTTATGTTGATAAAACTAGTATTCCCACAAAGAAATTGTGATGCTGAAAATTTTAAATTCAATTTTTGGGTGGAAATCTAACATATGATTTGTGTATATAATCTACTTTTTTTAATGTTTCCATAACTTTTGTTATTAAATACTGTACAAATAGAAGATCTACCAAGAATGGTGAAACTTTGTAAGAACTTTGACGCAAATTTTCTGTGTATGATTTAGCGATAAAAGCACTTTCTAAACATGTTCTAAACATGTTCTAAACTTTCTAAACATGTTATTCTTAGTAAATTGTTTTCTCTTTTAATTAGAGGCGCATTTTAAAAATCAAAATTATGATCCGTCTCATTATGGCGACCAACTAATGAGTTTAAGGCGTTGCATTGTCTAAACATATCTAGTCCGGAAACTTTTTGATACCACCACGTACATCCCTTCATCTGAAACATTTTTCTTCTAGGCAATATTATTTGAGACGCTGATAAATAACGTGGTTTTACTTTTCAAGAGAAATACGTGATATCCCTAGACATATATAGCAGAATGAACCCAATCTAGCTCCGTAGATTACATAAAGCAGATTAAATCAACTCCCTGGAGATTACACAGATCGACAAGCACCTGATGATTGCCGGCGGATTGGGTGGAAACTGCTGAAATTTTGTGATACGAAGACAAAAGATTAGAACAACAGTCTGTGTGTAAACAACCTAAATATATTATTTAGTTCTTAATCCTTTTGTCAAATATTGTCTTGAATGTTTCGACAGAAAAGTGAGCTCGATCCTCACTGGTTGCTCCCTAGTTTCGGCCTTGTGCCACATCTAAGCTAAGATTAGTAGATCTCTATTTTTTTAATGTTCTTCCTTGGAGTAAACGATAACTAAAAATGAGAACAAAAATGTTTCCTTTTGTAAAATAGAATTACAATAGCTTTTCAAATTTTTAAATAGGCAAAAAAAAAATATCTTATTTCATTTTTCAGTATACATAAATGTACACAAATGTACCCAAAGCCCAAATTCAACAGGGACGAACAGTAACGGACTTCACAGGAGCAAATATCTCAAAGATCAGCAGATATCACTGATGATGATCACTGGGTATTTGGTGGAAACGTTATGTCTATAATAACAAATATATCGACAATAATAACAAATATATCGACCAAGATGACATTAATATATCGAAGTAATACAAAAATAATGACCACTATAATTGCATTTGTTTTGTTTTTAAATATTTTCATAGATAAGAAACCTATTTCAGTCCTCTTCATTCAAGATCAGTTCGTAACGTTTCTAGGAATTGGATTGTGAGTGGAGAGCCACGGGGAGTCTGGATTAATGTGGGTGAAGAAGCGGAGGAAAACCAAAAGCGAATTTGAAGAAAGTTTTATTGTATGATTCGTCTTGCCGATTTATAAAATAAAATTAGAAATAGTTTCGAAAACAAAATGTATATTTTATTATATCAAATAAAATACGACGAAAACATTTTATCCCATTAAGTAATGTTAGTACGAGTAGCAAGGACATGGTGATATCATGGCGGCAATAGAATTCATTATCAGAATATTCTAAGACAAGTTTCTCGGTTCAAGGAGTTTCACGTAATTTGTTATAGAATTTTCACGACGGCAATGGATTACAACTCCAGAATATTTTAAGAGAAGTCCCCCAGTTTAAGGAGTTTCACGTCAGTTGTTATAGAAATTTCATGGTGGCAGTGAGATTCAACACCAGAACATTCTGATTCAAATCTATCAGATCAAGGAGTTCCACGTAATTTATTATAGAATTTTCACGACAGCAATGGATTTCAACCCCAGAACCTTCTAAGACAAGTTTCTCAGTTCTAGGAGTTTCACGTAATTTGTTATAGAATTTTCACGACAGCAATGGATTTCAACCCCAAAACCTTCTAAGACAAGTTTCTCAGTTCAAGGAGTTTCACGTAGTTTGTTATAGAATTTTCACGACAGCAATGGATTTCATCCCCAGAACCTTCTAAGACAAGTTTCTAAGTTCAAGGAGTTTCACGTAAATTGTTATAGAATTTTCACGACAGCGATGGATTTCAACCCCAGAACCTTCTAAGACAAACTTCTCAGTTCAAGGAGTAATTTGTTATAGAATTTCCATGGTGTCAATGGAATTCAACTCCCGAACATTCTATGCCAAATCTCTCAGCTCAAGAACCTTCGCGTAATTTGTTATAGAATTTCTCAGAAATGGTTTCATTAACTTCATTTTTGAGAATATTCTTTCCCATGAAACGCTGATTATGCCATATCCCTTGAGGAAGTGAGCGGTCATAGCCCGCCACGACATCCTTTCCTTTACAGCTCTTAGCTATATTTCCCTTTGTTATCGCTTCTACTATATATTCTCCCAACGATTTACGCAAGACTGTTAGATATGTTATTTACTGCCTTCTTTTGTCATTTAACCTTCAATACGTCTTGTGTGCGTTAAATTTCAAAAGCCTTCTTTTCTCATTATGTCACCTGAAAATTACAAATGACTATTATTAGGTTGGTAAAAATAATGACGTAAGAATGTCGTTTTTGACGTTAAAAATACGTCAAAAAACGACATTATTACGTCATTATTTTTGCACCAACCTAATATTTCTGATTGTAAGTATAGGTGTCTTTTTGTTTCCATTATATCTAAAAATCCGTCGTTCAGTACACGCTACTCTCGTCCACCTTCTGTATAATCACATTTCTGTTGCCTGAAGTCTCTTCTTTAACTGTGATGAGATTGTCCAACATTCACTGCCAAATACGATGACCGAAATTACATAAGAGTATTATTCCTGACTGACCAGAAATGTGTAATTGATATTGGTTCTTAATACTCTTTGGGGTATAGTTTTCACGCAAGAAAAAAAAAAGAATGTTCTGATTCTGATCACTTCCATTGACTGAGTAAGAAGCTGAAATTATTTACAGGCAAAAAGTTACACATGTCAGGTAAAAGAACTGAGATTACACGGAACACATTTTATCTATTGAGAACCTACTAACCTAATTTACTTATCAACCGGTCTATGACTAGACAGGACTGTTGCGTACTGGACATTTGCGTCCCGGACAATTGTGTCCTTAGACAAATGCTCCTCTGGACATTTGCGCCCCGAGACAAATTCGTCCCTCGATAATTACCAACCTCTGATATATATATATATTTTTTGAAATGAAAGGAAAATATCATAAATTTTGAGAAAAAGCATAGGTAGTAAACACAATTTTTTTTAGAAAAAGAAAAGGAAATAAAATTAAAAAATTATAAGCTTATTTTTGTTTGAAATGTAATGACAGATTAAAAGCGTTATAAGACCACTCTACACATCGTCAGTATGTTTTTGCTTCATTTTATGATAGTGGTAGCTGTAATTTTCTTTATCCACAAATATTTGTACATCACTGTTTGATTTTCAGTACTTAGCCATGGGTTCCAAATAAAAATCTAATATATAAAATCCAAAATCTATTAGATGTTTGCGGTTCTCTCTACTTGAGTGAACTGAAACTGCTAGCTTTCGTTTTCTCTTCCTTTAAAAAAGAAAATTTTCTGTCTTTTTTTATGGCGACTGCCTCTCTGTTTGTTTAAAGTAATTAAAAGTATTGGTGTCATAATTTTTATATTAAACAACTCTTTAAAAAAATGATAAGGAGGCGTTTGTCTGAGAACGCGTTTGTCATGGGACACAAATGTTCAGGGACGCAGTTGTTCGGGATGCAAATATCCGTCCATCAACTAGGCAGATTATGCTGATATACACATGACTTGGTTCTGAAGAATACGATCTTTAACGAGTAGATTCCATCTCAATGAATTCGTCAAAGTTTTTTTTTTCTTTTTTTTATGTTCACTGCCGTATTTTTCATATAAGCAAGACGATAATGCCATTAAGATGCAAGCGATTACACAGAGTAAAAGAAAAAATGAGAAAGCGTTATTGATGAGAAAGGACAGTAAAAGAACAGGTAACACGATAATACAATATGGCGATGGATGTTGCATTTAAATGATTGAAGATCGTATGTGACATGGAAGCAATAAGCCAGAAGAAGCTTCTACGGGCGAAGAAAGTGGGAAAGAAAAATATTCGTGTAAAACTTACGTTTACAGTTTCTACAGTAAAACGATGGCACATCATTTTCCAAATTGGTGCTACGCGTAAATTCCTGAAACCCAGCAATAGGAACAATAGTTATGAAAATATTTATTTAAAAAAGAAGACACAGTGAAGCTAGCTTACCGTGGTGGAAATTTGACTGAAGTCGAGGTGACGGGTCAGGACTAACAACATTGCAAACTCATCTTCGGATTTAGTCAAGAATCTCGAGATGTATGTCTGGAACACAAGACCATATGTGGCAGCAATATACAATATACATGTTTAGTATATATCTGTGTGTTTGTACGCATATGTCCAAGCAAATCCTCCGTTCCCACGGGCTAGATTTCAATGATTCATTACTCATTCAATAGCTCTAGAAAAGTTAGGCACAGGGAACGATTTTCGTTGAGCTCAAATTCAGGTTTGTCAGATTATGCGAGGTTAAAAATATATATTAATATATTATACTATATTATACAACTTATTATCGTTGCTTTCACGGTTCAAGAGGAACAACTCTTATTTTACCTTTGTATCCAAAATTGCAGTGGACGTTTTATTATAAACTAACTTAAAAACTTCCGTATCGGGCGGTATTAAGCTAGCTCCTGTGGAGGAATATTGGTTTGATCATCATCAAAATAGCTAGGGAGGAGTAGATGCGATAGGCTTCAATATTAACTACAAAAGATCTCAAAATTGGTCGTTGCTTTTAAGTATTGAATTAAAGTTTAAACTTACCTTTTAAAAGTTCAACGATAATTCTTCTGCTGCCACTTAATTTAAAGACGATTAGATGTATGTAGATCCTTATTTCCGTACAAACAATTATTTTTATTTCATGGGTGACAGAAGAGGGGACAATTTATAAGATAAAATAAATATAGTGTAAAGATGGGAAAATAAAAATCAGAATTGGTTACACATTCAACATTTGAAGAGTTAGAGAAACATAATAGCTAATTAAGTAAAGCCTATATAATGGAATCTGTATGAATAAATGGGAGGGCAATGAATCAACGAATTCTGGGGTTAAAAAGCCCCGGCTCTATTTTATATTAATTTATGCGATGTGTTTACTCATTCCCTCACGGGAATGAGATGTGACACAAGGTCGGATTATCGTGGGGTCCTGAGCGCGTACACTGCAGGGACAAAAATTCCCCTCAGACCCCGCAACCGTCGGTTACGCTGGCCTCGGTGCGAGCACCGACCCCTCCCTCTGGTGCAATGGGAGGACGCGGCCTCGGGCAGCTGTTCCCCAGGGCTGGGCACCTCTTCAGTATAATTTTCCTCAGACAGAGAAGCCCCTGAGCGCACTCTGTCCAAGAACAGAGACGCAACTGAGAGATGATAAATAATGTACATAAATTACTTAGAGTACTCTAAGTAATTTATATATTTATTGTATCGAAAAATACAATTGTGGCACAAGGCCTGAAAAGGGGAGGGGTTGAGGCTGGTCTTCACTGACTATCCTATACCTAGCTAATCCGATTCACGACCCATTCACTCATTACAATTTCCCCACTCACCACAAGAACTCATCCATCACCAATCAATCCTCCTTACACCATAATACCACATCCTCACAAGGGGAGACATGCAAAACGCGCCCCATGCCATTAAAAATTTAATGATAATTATATACATATAAAAATCTCTTGATGAGGGATGAGAGGAGAGGGAGATGAACCCAATAATAATCTGAAAATATACTCTAAGTACTTAATGCGGTAAAGGCTCAATATCTGTATTATCTATTGTCTAATTCTAGGTGATATCACTTTTCAGGTTTAATTAATTTGCATACTGATTTATAAATGTTTATTTCATTAATTAACTGTCCTAAATTGCTTTTCATTTTATTCGATGATTCTTTTGATTTTCATATCAAAACTATATCTGTTTAAAAATATTGTCTTATATAGTGCAGAAAAATGTTTGAAATTTGCATTTTATTTGGCCATCAACAAGTTGGCATCTATTTGTAAAACTTTCCCTTAACGATAACAAGCTGATTAATGAATGAAATGTTTATTTATAATTTTTGTTTCAAATATTTCAAGTAGGTATTTTACTTTGCTAAGCTATGTTATGAATTTTCTTTTCGAATTCTTTTTTTTATTGTTTTAATTTTGGAATCATTCGCTTAGATGATACATGCAGATTCTTCGTGGAATCAATTATCCATTTTCATTTCATTTGAAACGTTACAAGGTCATGTCGCGGTCGTGTCGTGACGACTTTTCCAATATGTTTTTCCCCTCTTCTCTGGACATTCTCTTCGCAGATAGAGAAAAAACTTCATGCAAATAACGAGGTGAAGGTCAGGACTTATAACATTACAAACTTGGGTATCTCGGCGTGGTGTAATGGTTAGCAAACTTACGACTGAGTAGTGAGTTTGATCCTCACTGGGTGCCCTATACTTCCGGCCTTGTGACATATCTAAACAGCGCTTAGAAAATCACTATAACATTACAGACTTACTTTTTGGGGGATTTTGTCAAGAATATTGAGATATATAGCAGGAGCACAAACCAGATGTGGCGGCAATATTGAATAGTTACATATCAATGTACAGGGTCGGCCCTTTTTAATTTATTCACTTTTATTGAAAAAAAAATAAATTAGAATAGTTTATGAACAGTGTGAGTATTGTCACATGAAACAACCCGATTTGTTATGAATAACAAACTATTGAACATGTTCAAAAGGCTCCCCTTTATGGATCTTATAACAACACTTCAAACCATTTGACAAACATCTACATTAATTTCAGAATGTCTATCAAGAATTTATTGTTTTAATTACGGAATTGTTTTCGGTGTGTACCTGTAAACAAGATTATTCAGAACACCCCCCACAAGAAAAAGTATGTGGCGGGGTGTTCTTAGAAAAGGTGATAATGATGGCAGCTCAATTGCTCCAGGCCGTTCTAACGACCACAGATTGAAACAAAAAAAAAGGGCGTTACATTTGCCGCAAGCTGTATTATTTACAGTGTTCACAAAGCTTATCAAAGTAAGCACTCGATCAAATTAAAGATCCAAATACCAACTAATTTTGATGGAGTTTCGAAACAAGATTTTTGCTGCTTTTTCTAAATGTCTACTCGTTACCTTCGTTTTAACTTTCTTTTTCTTTTAAACTAATCAGCATCAGTCTTATAGAATCCGTTTTTCTTTGTTCATAGTTCCAGCTATTGTGACGGCTTTCAAAATGGTATTATCCGCAACCGAACATTGATTGATTTCTTACTGATTATCAACACTTCATTACTTGTTTAAAGTCGACATTTTGTTACCAAAGAGACACTCCTCTCTCTGGTAACAAAGAGGACTGAGCTGCTACCTGACATCTTTCCTTCTATACGACGGCGAATTTTGGACGATCTCCTCAAAGATGTCAAACGTGTCTCGAGGCAGCGGAGATGTGGTTCTACAGAAGGATGCTAAGGGTATCATGGAGCGAGCGTGTGAGCAACGATGAGGTCTTGGATAGGATGCAAACAAGAAGTAAGCTTATACTTAACATCAGGAAGAGGCAGCTCAAATTTCTGGGACACATAATGAGAAAGGACGGCTTGGAGAATCTGAAATTCGCAGGTTGAATAGAGGAAAAGAGATACAATGGAAAGCAACGCAGGACATACCCAGCGGGCTTAAGTAAGTGGATGACAAAACAGGGCCTAGGGGAAGGAGCAAAGAGACAAAACTTATTGAGAGCTACAAGGGATAGGAGGAAGTGGAGAGCCATGATCGTCTACCTCCTGAAAGGATACGGTACATAAAAAGAAAAAGAAAACAAAAATTTATTTCGGATTGTAAAATTGATTATTGTTAAATTTTCGCGATTTGATATTACGTAAAGAAATTTTTGGAGAACAACACTGATTTTTCCAGATACTAGCCTTACTATTTATCCCATAGGTAAGGTGGGGATGGATTCATAACTTTTCCAGGCTATTTGCGTTAAAGCGAATGTTACAATACCAACTTAAATTCGTGTTCTGACTTTTTATTCCGAGCAGCTATCGATTACACCAACGGCATAGCGTTATCCAATAAGTCAGAGAAACATCACAGGAATTAAATAAATAGGGCTTGGTTACTTCGATTGATCCTCACAGTAGTTAATAATGTCGATGTCATTGCTTGCATTTTCTGCTGACAATTAAAGACTCTAGGTTTCGTTCAATTTCACAAAACAATCGATGAAATTTGAATGAGCTGATTTGTTTGGAGAAATACTTTGACAATAACCTTCTTCGTGATTTAATAACTTCTTTAATTTAATTTCATTTTATAGGACTTCATGGTAAAAAATATTTTCCAAGAAAATTTATCTTTTCTTTTTAACAAACAAGAATAAATTCTTAGGATTTCTTACTCTTGAGCATGCAACATACAACTGACCATGCACAAATATTTCTCCCTGGAACCAAATTCAAACTTTTTGAAGGGTCTGGCCTTGAGATTTGTTTTTAGTTCTCTCAAACACATGGCGAACTGGAATCTGGAGACTTGTATATATAAATCTTAAAGAAAAGATATGAAAAAACAGTTTTGCATTTTTATGAAATAAGTATGTTATTTTAATCATTAAATAGTTTTTTGTTTTGTTTTTTTTTTAAAATAGTGGGAGTATTTTGTATGTTAAATAATAAATCTTTTAATGTTTCCCAAAAAAATAATGAAAAATTATTATACAAATGTACGCACCTTAGGAAAACCTACTGTACTTTGTACCATTTTACATATTTACATTTCTCTCCAAAATCTGGTTTCGATCGGTCAGCGTTTGCTATTTTAGAGGGTGCGAAGGATGGACAGACAAACGGAAATATAATTTCTAGATAGATTAAAATTTTGTATATCAACCATTATTCTGCATTATAAAATTGCGAGCTGGAACCTTAGTTACGCTTGTCAAATCACTATGAGTGAATATGGTGCAACCTAGAGGCCAGCAACATATCGAATAATGTAAAATAATAAACTAATTCTAGACGCAGTGTCCTACGATTGAACCCTCGTTCTACCTTGATTTCTTCACTGATAATTCCTATCGATGAAATACGTATTTACTTTCCGAACAAACTAGCAGACGAGCTGATAAACTAATTCTAGGCGCAGTTTCCTCACCATTCAATCCTGGTTCTACTTTAGTTTGTTGACTCATAATTCATAGCGGTGAAATACGTAATTACTTTCCGAACAGCCTAATACAATAAGATGAATGCTATTCTCTTTGTTTTTAATTCAGTGGAAAACCGTGTGTTGCTGTAGTCATAAGAAGCGTGAAACTTTAAATTACCGGAGGCATTTCTTTCATCTTCTGCTGTGGACAGAGAAATAAAACACTGAATTCTCTTTTATTGTATTTATCGATTCCTAATCGTCGCCATCAAAGCAGAAACTGCAATCAATGCTGTTGTTTCAAACAGACGCAGATTTCGCATAATCCTCATTGACTTCTTCTGCTTCGATTAGTTCGAAGGAGATTTGCTACCATTCTTGGTCATTATGTTCTAAAAATAATACTCAGGCAGGTTATTATATAAACGTTGTCTTAGTCGACGGAACAAAGAAAGACTAATAATAATATGACGTTCTTTCGAAGCACTCACTTTGAAATTGGAAATGTGGAAAATGGCGAGGTGTTGGTGTAAACACACAAAGATACAGCAGTGAGGATTTATGAGACTTGGATACAGTAAACTTTAACGATGGAAAATGTACTTCTGGTAGAAGGGCAAGTTAAGGGCGAACTTACAATACGGGAGGAGAACCAGTAGCGATTACAATTGGACAACTAAGGAGAGTTTTGCCAAAATATTAATCACCTTAGATAGATAGATAGATAGATAGATAGATAGATAGATAGATAGATAAGAAATAGATGAGATAGATAGATAGATAGATAGATAGATAGATAGATAGATAGATAGAGAAATACACTGAGATAGATAGATAGATAGATAGATAGATAGATAGATAAGAAATACACTGAGATAGATAGATAGATAGATAGATAGATAGATAGATAAGGAATACACTGAGATAGATAGATAGATAGATAGATAGATAGATAGATAGATAGATAGATAGATAGATAGATAGATGAGTACGGACTTAGATAGATATGAAGAAATTGGATAGATAGATAAATATGAACGAAATTACATAGATAGATAGATAGATAGATATGAAGAAATTGGATAGATAGATAGATATGAAAGAAATTACGTAGATAGATAGATATGAAGAAATTGGATAGAGAGATAGACAGATAAGTACGGACTTAGATAGATATGAAGAAATTGGATAGATAGATATGAACGAAAATAGATAGATAGATAGATAGATAGATAGATAGATAGATAGATAGATAGATATGAAGAAATTGGATAGAGAGATAGACAGATATGAACGAGCTTAGATAGAAAGGAAGAGATTGGATAGATAGATAGATAGATAGATAGATAGATATTAATGAAATTAGATAGATAGATAGATAGATAGATAGATATGAACGAAACTATATAGATATATAGATAGATAGATAGATAGATAGATAGATAGATAGATAGATAGATATGAACGAAACTATATAGATAGATAGATAGATAGATAGATATGAACGAAACTATATAGATAGATAGATAGATATGAACGAAATTAGATAAATAGATAGATAGATAGATAGAAATGAAGAAATTGGAAAGAGAAATAGACAGATATTAACGAACTTAGATATGGAGAAATTGAATAGATAGATAGATAGATAGATAGATAGATAGATAGATAGATAGATAGATAGATAGATAGATAAACAAACAAACGGAGAAGAAAGAAAGATTCTTAAACATCTGGCCAAAAATAACACGAGATAAACAATTCTTTTATTCTTACAAATGTGAATGGAACGTGAGACAATCAATTACAAATATTCGATGTGTTTGTCCAAATAGTCGAGTTTGTTATAAGGGAGGTTATACTTTATTTTGTTTTTTTGAACCTCGGCCCTTGTTTATAGTGAACTTATCAATTTTGCACGACTCTGCTTTCAATCCTTTACACAGCTTGTCAGAATTCCCAGATGTTTGCCCTATCAGCGTTCTCATGTTTTTCAAAGATTTATTATCTGGCGAATCAACAGAAATGTGAGGATTAAAAACAAAGCGTCGGAACCATGATTTTCATTCTTTTGCTGTGTACGGGGGAATTTTTTTTTCTGGCCCGTGAATTTAAACACGCATCTTGTCAAGTACATGTAAAATCCATTTAAAACTTACTGTGTTTAGGTTTCGGACACGAAAAACAACTTGATGACATAGATCCAAATTCTCTCCAGGACAGGCGTCTATTCTTTATATATGTAATTCAGACTTACCATATCCTGATTTTCACCCGTGACTAAATCGATTACGGCACGCTTCTGCTATAGGAGTGGTTTCTCTGTGTTAGACATTTTATGACGGTCGTCTTCGAGTATAGAATCCAGAGGTTAGCAGTGAATATTTCGGAGACAGTGGGAAAGCGTAGTTCAGGTTAGCAGTGGATATCGCAGCAAAGTAGCAGAGCGTAGTACTTCCTTCTGTCATCTTCGCCTGACAAGTTGACACTGGTCATTCGGGTAGGGTAAACAAAATTGGCCGCCTTTATACACAACGGATAGAATGTTCTGCGTCTTCTGATTGGTTAACCTTCTATTAGTAGACTATAAAGCGAGTCAATGCATTTGGATTGGCTCACTAGTTACATAGTATACACAAAAAACTGTAACACTCTGTTGGAACAAAAAACATACCTGTTTGTTTGTTTGTTTTCGAAAGCATACTTTCTCTCCAGTTGACGTTTACCTATAGGTGGAGAGATAAGAGTTGGATTCATACTTTTCTTAAATTTATTTGAACGTAAGTTTATGTAATGAACCTAACAGAAATTAGAACTTAGCTATGCAAATAAAAATTCCGAGCCATTATCTATTACACCGCTCGCACATAGAAGCTCACAGTAATTGTTATATCCATTCGTTCAAACATCTTGGTACTAACAAATCTCGACATTGATTATAATCATTTCAACTTGATATGACCGTAAGCCAAATTAATTAGATAAAGACACCGTTGCCACAAATATGGTACCATTATGTGGGATGGATTTCTAGGAGGTATATGTGGGCGCTATTTCTGCCCTACCCTGTATATCACTAATTTCAATTCAAAAACAGTTCCCCAATATTCTCTATCCTAACCTGGCATCTCAGAATAAATTACCTTCACATTGTTGAAAAGTACTTTCCCTGTGACTTTTCTATAAATAATTATATGGCAAATTTTCCGGTGAGTCTAAATGGAAACAATAAAAAGACACTTATAACTAACATAAGAAAGAGACAGTTGAAATGTCTAGGCCACATAATGAGGAAAGAGGGCTTGGAAAATTTGATACTCACAGGACAGATTGAAAGCTTTTATTTGCTGTTATTCCAAAGTTCACCCAAATCCAGGTTGGTAGCAGCTATGTACAAATAATGTACCCACAAACAAAGAAAAACAGTATGAAATTATAAAAAATACATATTTATAGCAAAACAGCCAACAATGCATTTTATCTATAGTTGAAGGTTTACAACTACGTTAAAAATATTTAGTTGAAGCTATAATAATAGTGGAAATATTTAGATTTAGGCATTAAATAACCCATAGATGTGCTGTTAAACAAAATCAACCAATGAAGCAACAAATTGTAGTTCTTCAGAAGGATGCTGAGAATAACTTGGACTGAACATATGAACAACGATGAAGTTTTAGGTAAAAAGGAAATAAAAAAGACACTTATTACTAACATAAGAAAGAGACAGTTGAAATGTTTAAGCCACATAATGAAGAAAGAGGACATAGAAAATTTGATACTCACAGGGCAGATTGAGGGCAAGAGGAACAGAAGAAAGCAGTGTATAACCTGCCTAACGGATTTGTGTAAATGTATCGCAGGACAGTGTTTAGGGGATATAGCAAAAAGACAAACTTTATTAAGAGCTACAATGGACAGGGTCTTCAGGAGAACCTTGGTAATGAACATCCTAAAAGTACAGATCACTTAATAATAATAATAATAATAATAATAATAATAATTATAATATTTATAATAATAATAATAACAATTACATTTGAAATCAATTTATACTTAAAAATATTTAGAGAATCTTGATAAAATCATCCAAAGAAATTTCTGCAATATTATTGGTCTTGATATGCCATCTCGGCCTCACTTATTTTCCCACCAGCAAAATATAACTTTCATTTCCCTTTTCAATAAATAATTTCATGGTAATTGTTTGGATTAACGTTCCTTTGTGGATGAGTGTGTATTTAACTGAATGTCTAGTCGAATGATTATTGTTGATTGCTTAGACCCGCATTAATTCTTCCAGTTAGCTGATATTTCTGCCACGATTAAGGATTCAGTTTTTGTTATTTTATTACTAACACTGTGTTTAGTTTCTTGTATAAAAATTTGTAATCATTGTAATTATTCATTGGGGTTTCATTATGAAAAGTTGTTATTTTTTATTCCCCACCCACCATAAACAAATTGTACGTATGGTAACTAGTCCTCTCTGGTAGCTCGACTTCACGAATTTAAAGGCAGACTTAGAATGGCAATTATGTCTCATCCTTTTTTAGTGTTGATATGTCTAGATCTAACCGTAAATTCTATTCTAATAGCGTCTTCTCTTGTACTTCTCGCCTGTGGAGCTCTCTCCTGGCTTCTCGCATTCTTATCATATATAGTTATTAAAATGTAAATGCAATGACAATTGTGATCTTCGGTTACTTAAAACCTTTTTATTAACCTTCTGAATAGTTTTCTCGGTTTCTGTCCAGTGTCAATAACCATTTGCGTCTTAGTGACATTTTCGCCTTGTTTTGAGATGAAATGGTTATAGAAATAAAAATAACGACGAAATTGAAATGTACTTTTTCGCTTTTGTTCAAGAGATAGATATTGCTGGAAAGACTGCGTTAGATAGGTAGATAAATAAATACAATGAAATGAAGGCAGTTATACGCATAGATAGATGACGAAAAAATCACATGAGGTCGGCAACAGGACATGTGATGAGTGTAAGTAAATTAGATATATCGTAATTAGCTCCTATTATTTAAGAGAATGGTAAGAGAGGAAGCCATCATTTTCTCTTTTTGATCAAATTTATGTAGGCAATGCTCTTTTGTCTTTTTTATTAGACTACTTTTTTATTTTTTTTTTTTTTTGCTCTTATTTTTTTTTCTGTCTTCTGTGAGAACTGAAACCATATATTTCAGCTCGGTGGACATATCTTTCTTAATGAGTTCGACTTTCTGTCGAGCTGCTTGTATCATTAAAGAGAGATAACTATACCTTAGACATAACATGTGAATAACGAAGACCTTTCAAAGAAAATAAGAGCTAGAATAAATAAATAAAAAGTCTTTAGTATCACTAAAGGACAGCTAAAATCCGAAGGCGTAAATGAATAACGAAACCTGCCTTTCAGAACCTAAGCAAAGTATTAAGTAATAAGAAAATATCCCTAGAAGCAAATGAACGAGATTTGAACTGCTATATACTATCGTATGTAGCAGATACGGACATAAAAAGAACACCTACAGACGGCATTTGTTACATACCGTGCATATGAACACTAATATGTGCCAATCCTCATAAATACGTTGGACACTACTGTAAGTGGGGGTAAGATGCTGTATAAGTAATTCCCCACTAGCAGTGGTTTACCTACTTCACGCCGCTGGCGAGTATTGTATTTAGTTGATGTTATACAGATTACCATTTCATTTCCAACCTCCGTTTTGGTTATTCTTCATTCAGTGACCCTTCCTAGGTTACAGCAGTAGTAAAGGAAAGCGAGAAGAAAAGACTAAACATCAATTGCAAGAATAAATATTGAATGATTGGCAGTTAATAGGTACAGCTCAACATGCAATTTACAATTGGAAGATAAGAAAAACAAACACATACGGTAATTAAAAATCTAGGAAGTGTTTTAACAAAAAAAAAAAAGATGCTTTCAAGAATCTGAGTAAAGTATTAAGAAACAGGAAACAAAGAAAATACTACTCAACAGTTATGTAATACCGGTCCTTCTATATGGCAGTAAATGTTTGAACCATCAAATCACCAATGATAAATCAACCAACCAGAACTCGTCCTCGGTATGACGATAAACTACATCCGGCAGCAAGGCTTCTGACCAAGGCATTGGAGGTTTCGGGGAATTATCTTTTAATTGCTGTTGTTCCCAAGTTCACCCTAATCCAAGTTGGCAGCATCCATGTACAAACAATGTACCCACAAACAGAGAAAAACACTATGAAATTATAAAAATACATATTTCTAGCAAAACGGCAAATAATGCATTTCATCTATAGTTGAAGGCATACAACTACGTTAAAAATATTTAGTTGAAGCTATAAAATTGTAGTGGAAATGTTTAGATTTAGGCATTAAATAACCCATAGAGGTCGATATACCGCTAAACAAAATAAACCAATGAAGAAAAGATTTGAAGCAACAAATTGTAGTTCTTCAAAAGGAGGCTGAGAATACCCTGGACTGAACATATGAACACCGATGAAGTTGTTGAGAAAATGAAAACCAAAAAGACACTTATAACTAACATAAGAAAGTGACAGTTGAAATGTCTAAGCCGCATAATGAGGAAAGAGGGCATGGAAAATTTGATACTCACAGGACAGATTGAGGACAAGAGGGACAGAAGAAAGCAGTGTATAAACTGCCTAACGGGCTTGTGTAAATGTGTAAATGTATCGCAGGACAGGTTTAGAGGATATAGAAAAAGACAAACTTTATTAAGAGCTACAATGGACAGGGAGTTGGGGAGAGCCATGGTCACGAACATCCTGAAAGAACAGCTCACTTAAATAATAATAATAATAATAATAATAATAATAATAATAATTACATTTCAAATCAAACTTATGCTAAAAAATATTTGGAGAATCTTGATAAAATACAAAGAAGTTTCTGCAATATTATTGGTCTTGATATGCCATCTCGGCTTCAGTCATTTTCCTACCACCATAATATAGCTTCCATTTAACTTTTCTATATATAATTACATGGTAATTGTTTAGATGAACGTTCCTTTGTGGGTGACTGTTTATTTAACTGAATGTCTGATCGAATGATTATTGTTAATTGCTTAGCCCCGTATTAATTCTTCCAGTTAGCTGATGTTTCTGCCACGATTAAAGATTGAGTTTTTGTTATTTTATTACTAACACTTTGTTTAGTTTCATGTATAAAAATTTGTAATTATTCTAATTATTCATTGGGATTTCATTATCAAAAGTTGTTATTTCTATTCCCTACCCACAACAAACAAATTCTACGTATGGTAACTAGTGAGGAGTTCACTGAGGCTTCAAGTATTATTGTGACTAGTAAGAATGGTTAGTAAGAATGTGGTATTTTGGTGTAAGGAATACTGTGGTATTTTGGGGTCAGTAATAATCGCTAGCTAAGTCTAAGATAAGACAGATTCCTGTATCCCAACTTTTGATCTTCATTCACATTTTCTTTTTTTTCTCTAAATTACCTCCCCCAATGGGACCTAGACTTTATGAATTTGAGCTCATTGGTAGATTGCGAGAGAATATAATTTTACATTTAAATATATCCGTAAGTTCTATACTGAGAGGTACTTCTATCGCACTTCGTCTTTGTAGAACTGTCTTCCGGTTCCATGTTGACGTTCATCCCCACCATTGTCAAGTTGTTACGGTGATGCCGCAAAATGGCATAGGTGTAAAAATATCCGTACTGGTTAAATAATATCAGAATACTTTTTTTCATTTAACCTTATATATAGAAGCTATAAAATTCATTTTTGGCATATTTTTTAATTGAGATTCACTAATTTCGAAGATGAATGCACGTTCCTGGAATTTTCTGTTAATGTAAGAATACAAGACAATGTATTTGTAACATTACCTTGTAACACCGCGGAAATGTCATGAGATTAAAAAAAAAACGTTTTCGTCATATTTATGTGATATTACTCTGATGAACTTTCCTCTATGGTGCTGTCGCGGGCGTTACATACGTCGTGTTTTGGGGGGCGGGTTTCTGTTGGGAAAATGTTATGGTCTAGGTTAGGACCAAGATTTGGAAGGTGTTAGTATGACTGTCAGTCTGGTTTGGAGTGAACTACTATCGGCCCGAGTCGATTCGATATTTACTTACCCCGCCACGAGGGAAAAATGTGGCACAAGGCCGAGTTTTACATGGGTTTCCCGAGCCCGTAGGCTCGGCCAAAAATACCCGTAGAAACTGAAAAAACAGAATCGTGTTGGTCACCCACCCCAAAATAGGCTCTACCCTTCGGCGGAACCTCGTCCGGGTTCGTCTGCTCAGAGACAGAGAGTTCGACCGCCAAGCCGAAACGGCTCGACTGGATTCGGTATCTAGCCACCCGCCCACGAGGGTTGCATATGGCACAAGGCCGAGTTTAACGTGGGTTTCCCGAGCCCGTAGGCCCGGCGAAAAAATGCGCGTAGAACCCGTATAATCGGGATCGGGTTGGTCAACCTCCCCGAACGAGACTCTGCCCTTCGGCGGAGCCTCGTCCGGGTTCCTCTCTGCTCAGAGGCAGAGAGTTCGACCGTCAAGCTCGTCAATTTTGATCTTCAAAAATTTAAATGGAATGCCAGTCTTTTTAATTCCTGGTCTTTTATTGTCCTCTCTCTCTCTCTCTCTCTCTCTCTCTCTCTCTCTCCTCTTAATAACGTTTTTTTTTTTAATTATTAAAACTGAAGAATCAATAAGTACTTTTAATATCTACATGAAAAGACGAACGAAAGTGAATTAAAAAATAACAAAAAATATAAATTGAAATTAATAATACTTTCTTAACAAGCAAAGAAGTGTATTATTTGATCTTAACTTTAATACACTCAATAAACTGTGGAAAATGTAAAGATAATTTACAGTATATATGATGAACTTCCTTTCATGTAAAAAAAAACTCCTGTAAAAAAGCTCCTGTAACTCAGGAGATTATAGTGATTTTCCAAGCGTAGCTCAGCGTAACTCAGCGTAGCTCAGATGTGGCACAAGGCCGAAAGCATTGGGAACCCTGTGAGGATCGAACTCACTACTCAGTCGTAATTGTTTTAGCGAGACAAGCTTGCTAATCATTACATCGCCTCGACGTGCCCAAAACGGGAGGTTATAGTGGTAGAACCATGAATACCATTCGAACCATCAGGTACCATAATGTAGTAAGAAGAATTCTGAAAAGGACGAGTGATAGGCCAAGTCACAGGTCATTAATTCGGAGTTTTCTGTCTTTTATATTTAGTTACCACTTAAAGGTTGAAGAGCCTAGTCTACCTTGGACAGGTAATTTACGCAAAGGTTGAATATAAAGTGGAATTCAAAGACAGATCGCCGCTCACACATTAAACCACCGACACATACTGATTCTTCACAAAATTAAATGCAATGTCAATCGTTGTTTTGTGTCTTCTTAATTTCTGTATTTTATTCTTTATTCGCTCTTTAATAATTTTTTTTATTATTTTTCTCATATCCTTTCATACTCAGTAACTCCTTGTATCTTAGCGGCTTTACTGCTTTGCGTGTGGGGAAAAATACATATATATAATTTCACCATAAACAAAGCAGTAATACACACATAAATAACATTATTTATGTTTTATGAATATGTCCTGATGATGGCCTAAAATAGACTGAAACGTCCGACGTTTACTTTATAATAAACTTAATACAGCATAATTGCATATATTTTTTCTGTATATTTTTCTTCACACTGTCGGATCCATATCCATATATTTGCTTTATATATATATATATATATATATATATATATATATATATATATATATATATATATATATAAAATTCAACTTCGCCCTGCTGTGCGTCGACGGCTTAGCTCGTACAATCTCCAAGAAGTTATATAAAGAAAAATGAATCATAATTTATAAATAGGAAGAAAAAGGAGGAAATCTACAACTAAGAGAAAATGTATTTAAAATAGGAGGGGGAAGAGAAAGATAAAGAAATGAAAAGAGAAGAATAATATCATATCGGGTATTGAATTTTATCTTCTTGCAATTGATTTATGCTCTCCAAGAAATATATTGAGCTCTTTTCTGTGGATCAGTTTTAATATTCTATATTAGTAAGATTCACTTGGATTACTTACCACGGATTTTTACCAGTTGATTCGTCAGGAAAGAGACATCCTAGTGTTATCGGTCTGGTGGAGGATGATACCAGCGTGCGACACCTTTGTAAAATGCCTGAAAACCATCCCACGGGTTGACCCAAGCCTTGTGAGTGAAATTGGGTAGACAGAACACTTGGGAGGCGTCTATAGCTATGCTAGCACGAAGTCGCAAGTCATCGTGGCCTCGGGCTTGGGGGCGCTGGCCTTGTTCAGATTGTTCATCACGCTAGATAACCAACTCTCACCCAGAAACTGTAACTAAGGTCTGCTCAGCATTGTTTGCAGTATAAAACAAAAAGGTAGGCTCTGTGGATGTTGAACAAACACAAATGTGTGCCTGAGCAAGCGTGTGAATTAGGGATTGGCTGGCCGTCCTAATAGATGGATATCCCCGAATACGAATGACAAGCTATTTATACATATATATATATATATATATATATATATATATATATATATATATATAATATTAGTGGTCAATATACACTCAAAACACACACACACACACACATCTATATATATATATATATATATATATATATATATATATATATGTGTGTGTGTGTGTAGTGTGTGTGTGTGTATATATATATATATATATATATATATATATATATATATATATATATATATATATATATATATATATATAAATTTCCAAGAGGATAGAATCCAGGTAGAACTCAATGTCAGGACAGAGTAAGAATATATTAAAATGAATTTAAACATTAATATTCCATGGTTATAATTTATTACATTGGAATCGTAATTACGATCCAATTCATCAAACCTGCAAATTTGTTTAAGCCTTTTTTATATATATATATATATATATATATATATATATATATATATATATACAGAGAGAGAAGGAGAGAGAGATAAAGAAATAGAGGGTGAGACTGTAAGGGGCATCTGATGACCGTTAACACGTTGGTAACTTTTTATTTTGTGTAGATTTTAAATAGGGAAAAGTGTAATTCCATATCCATCATTTCTCTTAGCTATTCTTCTTAAGGCTTGATTTCCTTGTCTGCTCAGAGATCAGCGATTTCTTTTGAGATTATATCATCTAACATTGACTTGTAGCTGAGAAAATTTCGTATATGTAACTCCCCTTCCCCATGAAAACATTAAGATGTCCAAAACCTCTGCTCCGGGCAATATGTAACGTACTCGAATGACCTGTTCATGAGACAAGCCGACCACAAAGTTGTTTGTTTTCTTTTCCTTTTGTATTTAGTTCTATTCACTTTATTCATATTCTTTTTATTTTCTTTGTTTTTATTTTCCTTCTTTAACTTCCGTTTCCATCTCTTAGTTCGTTTCTTGCTGTTTTGCTGCGCATGCGCTAAGCATCATCGTTCTTCCTGTCTTTGACTCCTAACAGACTATGGGTGTATTGTGTGTGTTTTTCCTTTTTCTTTTTTATGCTCGTGATTCAAGATTCCAACCATTGAACCAGCCTTAATTAGATAAAAGAAATTTGTGACGGTGTTATTACGGGAGAGGCCATCTTTGTTGACAGTAGTAATATACCCATGACTGGTAGGTGTCGAAATTCAGATCGCGTTTTTTCTCGTCCCACTGTTATAAACTATGGAACTCAGAATTTCTACGAGCAAATTGAATCGTAATTAATTACTGCCACGAGCTTACTGAAAAATGTGAGGAATTTATCTTTCTCTTCGGTATTTTTTTTTCAAAACTTTTATCGTTTATTTAAAGTAATTTAAAAACATTCTCTTTTTTAAGTACTAGTTTTTTTCTTGTTCGACATAACTTTTTTTTATCTAGAAATATTTTCGGGCAACTAGTGAGAAATAATTTCACTAGTCTAGATATTGCATTAATATCTATTCTGGAATAAGACTGTTGTGCGAGTACGTGGGCTATTGGATTAATTAACAAAGCGAATAGCAATACAACATAAACACAAAAAAGTTTTAAAATAACCACGTAAGTCTTCATATAACAGCAATTGAATATATATATATATATATATATATATATATATATATATATATATATATATATATGATTTACATAAAAGAATAATCACACATAGAATTAATCAAGTATTAATACGATTATTTGACGACATCCATCGCTAGAAAACATATATGCATTAAAATCCTGTTCATCCATAGTGCGTCAATAATAGCAGATATTCAAAAAACATCTTTCGGTCGACATACAGGTATATCGTCTCAAGTTTTTGATTTTATAAGGAAAAAAAACACATGCCTGATGATGGATGGAAGACTATCCGTAAGTACTAGCATTTTAACATCAAATAAACTGAAAACTACAGACAACAAGTTTTTTTCTTCAAGGATCAAAACTCGCACTATGGATGACCAGGATTTTAATGCATATATTATGTTTTTCTAGCGATGGATATCGCCAATAATCGCATTAATACTTCTGATTAATTCTATGTGTGATTATTCTTTCTTATATATATATATATATATATATATATATATATATATATGAAGAAAAATATATACGGAAAAAACAAACAAAAATCCTTAAATACAACTATGCTGTTTTAATGTTAATATGTCAACGTCGGACGTTTCGGTCTAATAAACCATCTTCAGGACATATTCATAAATATAACATTATCAATACAACATGACAAAGACGATGTACATAAGAACAAGACTTATCCAAACAAATAACTGAAAGTTTTATAAGATCAGCGCTCCGGTTAAAACTTATGTACATCGTCTTTGTCATGTTGTATTGATAATGTTATATTTATGAATATGTCCTGAAGATGGTTTATTAGACCGAAACGTCCGACGTTGACATATTAACATTAAAACAGCATAGTTGTATTTAAGGATTTTTGTTTGTTTTTTCCGTATATATTTTTCTTAATACTGTCGGATCTATATCCATATCTTTGCTTACATATCACGAGCCTGAATAAGTACGTCTTTCTGGTTTGACTGCCAGGAACCAAAGAGGATGCTTGACTTTCGCGCCTAACGATCCTTCTGGCAGTGCACGTGACTATCTATATATCTATTTTTAGTTTTTTAAAGGTTATCTATTTTTAGTTTTTTTTTAATGGTTTTGTCAAAGGGAGTTAATTTTTGTCTCCCTCAACAAGAACATCTTGTAATTTATATTTTTCTCGTTCCAGCAATCCTTTCTCTTCTATTTGAAGTAATGACATATTCCGTTCAGGAATCCTTATTCAATAAGAAAATAATATATCGTATGTTAATAATGTCAAAACGGAATATCTCATGTGGAATTAGTGGATATTCCTTTTTTTTTTTTTTTCATGTAAGTTTTTTGGCTATTCTTACTTATAACGATCAAACGATTTTAACGATGCAAAATTCATTCTTACATACCACAATAAATTGCATAGTTAAAAAACAAAACATCCCCCATGAAGAACATATAATCACAATTACAAAATAAAAAAAATCCATCATTATTTTAAGGTTCGTGTTAATTAGGGATGAATTGCAAAGATCGGTTATCGCCCTTTTGATGTGACGAATTCACAAGGTTCACGTCACAGTGAGTGACAATTAGATTTATACTTTCGAATAATCATAAAAAGTGAAAACAAGTAACGTTTTATTGGAAGATTTAAAGTTAAGAGGGAAAGATGGAAACAGAGCATAACCGACTTTTGAAGATCATTTAATTGGAGTTGATTAAATTCTTTTTTGAATTTTTATGTGCTATGAATTATATATATATATATATATATATATATATATATATATATATATATATATGGTGAATAAAACACCAAGCAAAATGGAAAATAGTAAATAGAACAGGAACTTGTAAAACCTGGGATGACCCGTTCCCTTTATGCCTACACGAAAAACTACACATCATTATGTTTCTAAATGATGAAAAATTATTAAGCTATAGGCAGGAGTTAACGATTTTTTGCCGACATCAACAAATTTTCGCATTAAATAATTAGCATAAAAAAATCCCATAGTTTCATAAAAGTCTTAAAAGCTTAGTCAAATTATTAAATAGGAAAAACCCTTTCTGTAGTCGTCAAAAAACAAATTGAAATTCAGTGTAATACGGTTTGTATATAAAACACCGACTTGAATAAACAAATAAATAAATAGATAATCAGATAGACAATAATAAAACACAATCCTCCCGACACATAACGACTTGTAGGCGCGCCATAAAAATATCCCTCACTGGGAACTAACTAGAGGATGACCGCCAACATTAGCCTTGAAATAGATACCCTACCCAACCTTAGCAAAACCTCTCAGAAGATGATGAATCTATAGATAAGAATTAACTCTCTGACCACTTAACGAAAAAAAAATAGTATAGCCACTCCCACAATAACGAATGTTATAACGGACCATGCCTAAAAACACGTAAACCAAGAGATAGCTTATTCCTAAAATTTCGCTTGAAGATGAAACGGGACTAAACACCTGAATTCAACTTAATTTTAATAATTATTTGGATGGTTTCGGCTCTCGTTTTGAAACATGAGAACTCTATGTATGAAGGAATCATATTTTAAACAAAAATATATTATCATAATAAAGCTCTACTTATGTATGGGAGCACTGTCTTCTTAAAAATAAAACAAAAATACTAAGGAACTCCGGATTATGCACCCAACATGTTCTTTTCTATTTTCGGTATACCTGCGCACTTATACATACACACACACACACACACACACACACACACACACACATATATATATATATATATATATATATATGTATGTATGTATGTATGTATGTATGTATGTATGTGTGTACGATGGATAAATTGTCGTCTAAATGACGCAAACATGAAAATAACACTGACATCTAATTTTAACATATATATTTACTCAAAAATATCTTGAAATACCAAAAATTAAATGTATTCAATAAGATCGCCATTGGCTTCAACCACGCCTTCTAGACGACTTCGGAATCTCCTTCAAGTCTTCTGGGCGGTCTCTTTGTTTAAGTTGGTGAATGCTGCCATAATCCTTGACTTCAATTCATCTTTGTTGTTAAAAAGAGTTTTATCGTTCTCTTTACGAATGCGTCTATTTGAATCGCTTTGGAAAAAAAAACAAAAACATAAAGCGGTTTCTATTTTAAAGTTTTCTTCTTATTGAGTCCAGACACTTTGAAGCAGACAATACAATATCGTATTTTTCTTTGTTTTTGCCATTTCCTCAAGTACAAACATTTTGCTCAGATGCCGTAGAGATGGCGTTTTGTCTAAATAACGTACAAATTCAAGTTCCATTGTGATGGCTTGATTTTCTATGAGACTTCAATAAAGATCAATTACCATTATTTGACGGCAACTTATGATAGCGACCTCTTGAAAAGACTGTCAGAGATTTGCCGATATCACAATAAAGTTATTTACGCTAGAGTATCATCTTTCATTGCTTTATTAAATGATAAACATATTTACCTTGCGTCGCCTGAGTTTCGATGTTTTTACTGAGAAAAGTTGTTTGGAAAGGAACAATTAAAATCATAACAAAATGCGACATTTTGTTGTTGTTTCCATAGTATTGGCATCCTTGCAGAACTATTTTTCGCTTCCTATAGTCTGTGTTTCCATTCGGTCCCGTAAACTAAGTACTGACCGCGATCGATACTGCTTAACATACGTGATCCAACGAGAACTGCTGTTGCAACGAGATTTGACCATTAGCTAACAATACATTAGGTGCATTATGTTAACTAGAACTAAGGAAATTGAAAGAAATTTAACCAAATCACAAATACTTCAAAAACAGTTAAAATTTGAATAAATATAAAAGAAACATATACCTATACACTAAAAAATAAACATCCTCGAAGTTAAGCAACGTTAGTAACTAGATGGGTGACAGCTTGGATAACCGCTGGATAATGGCTCGGAAATATTAATCAGAGAACCGGGTTCCAATTGCCGTTGGGTTGTTATAATCTCTCAGGTTAATTATTAAACTTGTATCACTAAACCAATATTATCTCAAAAAAAAAAAAATTCAGGCTTTAAATCAATTGCAAAGGGTTGATAAGCCGTAGAAAGCAAACCAGTCAATCAATATAACGATTTTCTGGCGAACTATTTTATTTTTTTTTTTCATAAAGAAATTTCTGTAAATAAAATATTGTAAAAAATTCTAGGGATGCCTCATATGATTGTCTCCCTTTTGTACAGGACAAATTTACTAACGTTCTACCGGGCATGGCGTATCACGTGATGCCTCTCTAGCGAGATTAGTTCGAATACGGCTCAGCCCTCGAGGGAGACAGACGAGATAGCCAACGGCGATTCGGCGAACGAGAGAATGCCATGTGTCCTAAATAAGACCCTATCTGATATCACCAGGGTTGTACCATGTCCCTTCTAAAAACTTTACAACAACTTTTATTTATTCTTCCATTCAAAAACTGGTTACATTTTTCGTATGTGTTTCCAAATTTGGAACAAAATGAGACGAACATACAGTCTGTCCATAAATTATCTGCATAATTTTAAAAAATTCTTAAGAAATAAAAAATCAAGCTAAAACAGAGGAGGGAAAATGCAACACTGGAGTCCAAAGTTGCACTGGGAAAGCCAAAGATAGATTTAAAAACGTTAAGCAGAGTATCTGTCTATATCTCTTAGATGAGATATTATGAATACTTACATTATTTACATTACTCGCACTGTTATCCTCGTCTTCATTGCCGTATTCACAACGTTTCGGCGGTTGTACGCTCCGGCCTTCTTCAGGTGACAAGAATTTCAAACGAACCCTTTATTTCGTCCGCCGCAGCAGATTGTTCTAGTTCCACTTGCCATGTCTCTTCTGGATACATGACGCAGTGAATAAAGACGTTGGCTAGATTCAGTGACTAGATCCAAAGAGTTGTGAGTTCAGTACCAGGCTACAACATGGTGAACCAAACTTGTTTATTTGAGTTAAAGGGAATCAGGAAGACGAATTGCACATGGAACTTGAACAATCACCCCTAGTGGACGAAGTAAAGGGTTCGGTTCGAAATTCCAATCACCCGAAGAAGCGCACAATGGCCGAAACGTTGTGAATATGGCAATGAAAATGATGATAACAATCCGAATAATGTAAATATTGTCAGCTAAGCAGAGTATTAAGAAATAGAAAAGAATTAACAACTCTTTAGTTTTAGTCACTGGATCTTGATATGTGCCGAAAAGGCATATATTTAATCTAAGTAGTTAAGTGGTTTTGGCTACTATAACCAAGTAGAATACGGTAGCAGTAATCGACTGGTAACCGTCGTAGTCGCAGGTAAGATGTGTAGATCAATGGCGTAGTCCAACGGACGTCGTTATAGACTTAGCTCTCAGACTAAGGCTTTTACTCACCTACACGTCCGTCTGTATTTATGACGGACACCAGCCAATCATATTCCAGTGAGGGGGAACACAGGTGTATGCATATTCCGTTATATCAGATCTAAAAAACGCCTTTATCTACTGGGGCGCAATTGATAAAGGTGTTGGTTAGATCCAGTGACTAAACTCAAAAGTAGTGAGTTCAATACTAGGCTACAGCAGTGGTGGCCCAAAACTAGGAGAGAAAATAATTCGTTAGAAACAATGAAAAGTGAACTGTTACATGATATCAGTTCCGCTATATGGTAGTAAATGCTGGACAATCTCTTCAAATATGAAGAAGGCATTTGAAGCAACAGAAAAGGATAACATTGACGGAACTCGTGAGCAGAAACAAAGTTTTAAAGAAAATTGAAACAAAAAGCAAACTTTTACTTAGCATCGGGAAAAGACAGTTGGAATTTCTACGACTTGGACGATATGATAACGACAGGACGTACCGAAGACACAAACAGGACAGAGGAAAACAACGAATAACAGACGAGAGGAGCTTAAGTAAATGAAAAGGCTGAACAGGGTTTAGGAAAGATGAGAAGATAAAATTTATTAAGAGTTACAAAGGACAGGAAGTTGTGGAGAGTCATGATCGTCTACTTCCTGAAAGTAGTCGGCACATGAAGAAGTAAACAAATGCAGTTTTATTTATACACACGAGAAAAATGGACTCCGTTTCTTGCATGCAACGCTTCTAGACGATGCTTTCTTACTCAGCTCAAAAGCGCCTTTTGCCAGACACGGATGCTAAGCCGAGATGGTGATTTCCTTCATACATCTAGCGTAATTCCGTTGGACATGTGTGTCCGGTTTGGTCGCTATGAATCAGGATAAACATTGTGCTTTCTCTTGCGATAATGTTATTTTCATTAAAACTCAAAAATCAATAAGTACTTTTAGCATCTGCATCAAAGAACAAACGAAAGTGAATTAAAAAGGAACAAAAATATATAAATTAAATCTTTCACTATATTTGTTTAACATCCAAAGTAGTTCATCGATGGAGTTTAAGTCTAATGAATACAATTTACTGAGGAAATTGTACAGACACTTTAGGGACCTTCTGTATACACACACACACACACACACATATATATATATATATATATATATATATATATATATATATATATATATGACAAATATAGATGTTAAGTTATGTTACATTTATGAGTTAGTGTCAAATATCGGGGATAGATCGTCTATAAATGTAAAAGTGCAAATTGAAGTAAAACGACAGTCTGTTATGGGGGCTGACGATTGCGTTTACCACGAAACATATTGTAAACACACACACACACACACACACACACACACACACACACACACACACACACATATATATATATATATATATATATATATATATATATATATATATATATATATACGTACGATGAGAACGAATAAAGCACAATTCAACGTTCGTAATTTTTTTTATTTAAAAGAGGGCACGATACAGAGTAGAGCAATATAATTTTTTATCATATTTATTTAGATTTAAAATGCTAAATAACAACGTTTTTTCCAACAATAAAGAAAAAAAAGGGATTACAAGGTTTATTGGCTTTACTCTGATCGACCAATCAAATATAACATGTTAAATTTAAACTAAGTGAAGAAGCAAAAATTAATAATTATTTTTTATAAATGGGTCATGACCCTTAGATTGGCAGTTAACAGCAGCCGGACATAACCTTAAAGGGGATACATCTAGTTACATAAATTATACAATCCAGACAATGCAGTTTGCTAAGAAATAAAAGATGGAGTAGACAGGTAGTTTAACAAAATGCTAAACAAGTTATATCCTTTTATCATATTTAAACTCCAAAAATATGTAGAAAGTGATGTATTATTTCTGTTAGTAGTACTGGGGAAGAACAAGATATGTTGATACCACCTAGTCTTAAAACAATTCTTAGTACTACCAATATAGAATTTTTTTTCAACCGTCGGATTGATAGAGATAGTACTAAGATAAACAAAAGATTTAATTCAACATTTATTTAGCACTGGGCATTTCTACAATTCCATTGGCCAATATCATTATTTAGATTTATCTTGGAACGTGTATTATGGTCCAGATTATTAAATGGGTTCTGGATATCCTACAAAGAACCATCCCGAAGAAACACTGACCGTGTTCAGCTCATGGTGATGAATAAAAAGCGATTGACTATGTCAAATAGCCAAAGCTGTTAGCATATCCCATGAGAGAGTTGGGAATATTCTGAACAATTAAAATGGGATGACGGGAAGGTTTCTTCTCGGTGGGTGTCACGTCTTCTGATACGTGATGAAAAGCGCAGACTGGTCATATCAGAGGAAGATCTGATATTGTTTGAAGCTACCCACCTTGTTTCCGTGAAAGTTTCCTAATCCAGGATGAATGTTGTTTTCATTATTATATTGTTTCAGAAAAAAAGTGAGTCCAAGCAGTGGAAATCCCCCTCCGGATCTTCTTAACAGAAGGTCGTTTCATCTGAATGGAAGGGGATGACTTCATTTTTAGAATAATGCAAAAGCATTGTGTTCAATGACTATCATCACAAGCGCCACGTCATCAATGGAGAATATTGTGCTAACTTGCTGTGGTAGTTACAAAAACCTATCACGACCAAACACCAAGGAAATTTGACGAAAGGGTCCTTGTTTTGTTGTGGCTTTGTTAGGGCCAGAAATAAAGACACAAAGAGAAGAATTGAGTTAAGCAAATAAATTAACAGAAGCAGTAATACAAACATATATAAACGAGAGTGTTAGAAAGAATGTTCGGTCCGACTGTCAGAGCTGACTACAGGAAACTTCGCCCCCCAAAAGGCAATAGCTGTTCCTACTACTAACTGGGAGAGTCCATGCGTGCGTGGGTAAATTACCATAACATGTTTAATCAAGACATTACGCCAGCACACAAGTCCTTGGGTTCAATGGCTGCCGTGCATGACTTCATCTTTAAACTGGTTGATTATCTCCCTTTTGCTCCTGATTTGATTATCGTCTGTTACCCAAAATAAAATAAAAAATACTTGGCTGGAAAGTATGGCAGGGATGACGACAACATATCTGCTGTTGATGATATTTTTTTTGACCAACAGGAGGAAGAGACGTCTTCAACGAATTAAAAATCAGTTTGGCTGGTAGGAAACAATACAGTTATTAATAAGAAGAGTTTAAATTCACGCACGCAATATTTCCCAGCGCTAGCAGCACTCCTTAATAGCCAAATCTCGTATATCTCTTAGAATCATTTTACTTTATAGATTTTAAAAATGCTAGTAAGATTATGCAATTTCATCTTCTTCTTTTTTTTTTTAGTGTACTTGATCAACTCGTTTGCTAGTCGCACGCACGCTCCTACTAAATACTTCGTATTATCCTAATATCTTTCCAACAAATATTGATTTTGCCTTGCCGTACAAATAGGCTTTATGTAGTACCTTATCAAATATTAATACTAATCGTATAATTAACTGTTTCCTTATAAGGAAACATTCGATATTTATTGGGCGAGTAACCAGTACTACTGCCGGGTGAAACTTATAAAATATATCTTTTAAAACAGTTTTTTCAGGGAAATAGTTTCAACAAGTCCACTAACTGTTATCGCTCTTTCCATTAGCGACAGGGATTTCCTTCCTAACCTTTTGTTTGAAATTGTGTGGAACCTCAACATCTTGTATATGTCGTTATCATTGGACTATTTATATTATTCGGACTATTGTCCTCATCTTTGTTGCAATATTTATCACTACGTTTCGGCCGTTCTACACTCCGGCCTTCTTTAGGTGGTTGGAATGTCGAACTAAACCCTTTATTTCGCTCATTGGGGTAGAGTGTTCTAGTTCCACGTGCCATGTCTAATGGATGCCAGTTGTCAGTTATCTCAGGTGGTTGGAAAGTCGAACTGAACCGTTTATTTCGCTCACTTGGGTATACTGTTCTAGTTCCACGTGCCATGTCTAATGGATGTCAGTTGTCAGTTATCTCAGGTGGTTGGAAAGTCGAACTGAACCGTTTATTTCGCTTACTAGGGTAGACTGTTCTAGTTCCACGTGCCATGTCTAATTCATGTCAGTTGTCAGTTATCTCAAGTGGTTGGAATGTCGAACTGAACCGTTTATTTCGCTCACTGGGGTAGACTGTTCTAGTTCCACGTTCCATGTCTAATGGATGTCAGTTATTATATATCATTGCTTCGAGTTACACATGCTATCCGATTTAGTTGTTGCTGATGTTGAAAGTCCTCAAGTATTGTGATTTGTTATTGCTCTTTGTAATTCTGTATCGCGAGTTCACGAGTTTCGCAGAAGGATAGTTCTGGCCATGACGAACAGTCTTCACCCTCTAATTGTAATGGTAACACTGATATTAGCTGTCTCTTTATAAGGAAACATTTGGCATTCATTGGCCGATCAGCCAATGCTGCTGTCGGTTGAAATATATGAAATCATTCTCATAAAACAGTTTCTCAAGTGAGCTATTTTCTCAAGTCCAATAGCTGTTATCGCTCTCTCCAGTTTTGACGGTAGGGAAGGGGGGGGTTCTTCCTAAATTTTTGTTTCAAGTAGTGTTCAATGACTACATCTTGATTATATCATTATATTGTTTGTTTTCAACGGAGTATCAACCCTTTGCAGGTGATTTAAAGCCAGATAATATTCCAAATTATTTTTGAGATAATATTGGTTTAGTGACACAAGTTTAATAATTAAACTTTCCCAATGGTATTTGCGCATAAGAGATTATAAATAGCCCAACGGGAATTAGAACCCGTTTCTCCGATTAACAATTCCTGGCCATTATAAAGCGGCCACTCATCTACGTACTATCCAGGGTTGAAGTTGCTTAACTTTGAGGATGTTTATTTTGGACTACATAGGTATATCTTTCTTTTATATTTATTCAATTTTTTAGCTGTTTTGAAGTATTTGTGATTAGATTAGTTAAATAAGTTTCAATTGTCTTAATCCTAGGTAACAAAACACACATAGTATAATGTTAGCTATTGGTCAAATCTCGTTGAAACAGTAGTTCTCGTTTGATCACGTGTGTTAAGCAGTGTTGATACTTTGTTTTCGAGAAATCCATTCTTGGCGCTACAGTATGACAAACAATATACTGTAGAAAATAACAAATTTACATCACTTTAGAACTAGCAACCGTACCAAAACCTAAAATGGATTGCACATTTAACTCGAAGATAAGAATTTATTTGTTACTGCTGTTGGTAGTTCTGAAGCGATGTGGTTTCCGTTATGTGGTACAGTTCTTTGTTTGTGGTTCTGTAAAGCCAGTACATAAGTTTCGAAGAAGAATGGTCTTCGCCAAAACACACAGTTTTCATTCATTTAAACCATTTTAACTATTGATTTGACGGTTTGTTTATTCAGAACAAAGCATGGCATCCACATGCAAATATCGATCTGAAGAAGCTATTTAAGAACATAATCTTTGATTCTGTAATAATTCGTGGTATTTGGCGTAGCAAACTCTATCGCAGCCTGTTTTATGTTCAATTTTAAAATGACTTAATTTGTTAATGTTTTGCGTAATCTACGAAACATAGTTATATATTTATTCATTTTAATTTGCTCTGTTCGCTTTGATAGCATTTCCTATAAGAAAGATTGCATTTCTTGTTCCAGTGTCTTGAACAAAGTCATGTTTCTCTTCCCCTATTTACAGTCTGCTGAGATTTCTAGACATGATATGGGGGGGGTACAAAATTATTAATACTAATCAAGGGTAATCCAGCAATACAATATTACCAGCTTCCGTTGGGCTACCGTTCAACTGATGAGCCCCTTATACGAAAGCGTTAATTCAGGGACACATTTTTTGTTTATTATTTCACCCCAACAACGTAATAAAGCCAGTAAGACGCAAGGGGAGTGTCAAGGAATCTGAGAAAGAAACATCGGTGAGAAGAGAGAATAATAACAAAACAAGGATTAAAACTACAGAATATTTACACTTGAAAGGCGAGAGAGAGTTTAGAATTCACTGCGACCCTCTGTACAACTCCCAAAAAATAACATCGGAAATTTCTGCTTAGTACACATAATCACTGAAATATCTAATTAAATTTTATTTTTGCTGATTTTACTGCCAGCTATATTCATTAGAATTCTTATTCATGCGGTTCATTAAGCACACATTAATATTCGTTTGGCTTCTTTGGCATCGCTATACATATAGATCTACTGAGATCTTCCGGTTTTTCGCCACTGTCGTATATTTCATAATCATCTCGATCGCAAAACCATTGAAAGTTAACAGTATCTCTATGACAATCTCAAGTAACACAGCTTTGTTACTCTTTCACCTTGACCAGTGACGATATCTCTAATTTTACATTGTTTCATGTCTTTTTTTTGCATCTCAATTTTTTCATGCATTTTCAGCTTCTTTTCTCTATTGCCGTGAAAGAATTCTCCAGTGTAAGTGTTCCATCTTTAAAGTGTCTACTCTTTCTTCTAATATAAGCAACACATTGGTTCGGAATTTGAACACTATTCTTTTTTAACACCGATATCTGTTATCCGCACTTCTCCCAAAAAATATACTCAAGTAAATAAATTACTTTAGGAACAATGCAAGCGGCAGTAACTAAAATAGTTCCGCCTAATTGGAAAATCATTTGTAATTTAACAAAGAAATTACCGGAAAAAATGTCAGGCGCGATGTAATCGAATTTGTTGCTAAAATAAATGTAATTATGAGTTACATTTCCTGGAAAAAATATCTTTTTTTAAAAAAACCTTTTAAAGTGCAGCCAAAAGTTATTCTTGAGTCTGTCTTAACTGAAAATAACAAAGTGTTCAAATTTCATACCCCAGGGATATTATTTGTGAATTTTCTTTACTAACTGAATAGGAATAGATAGGTTTGATTATCGTCCGGTTCACATACCGCCCGGTTTTTTATTTATTTATTTATTTATTTATTTATTGAACGGAAGTAGATGTTTATGCCTCTTTTTCTGTTTACGATTGGGTTTCCGGTTCTTGCTAAAGTCTACTTCAACTCTATACTTCTGACGTCTCCGTCTAAACTCTGAAATTTTATTTACTATATAGATAGTTTTGTCTATCGTTCCGTTTACACCATCCCGAGTCTTTTGATCACGCGTAGACGTCTATGCCTTGCTTAGGTCCCTTCTAAATCTTCTCATTCTCCTTCACTACCAGGAGCCCCTTGCGTCTTAGTGGCATCATCGCCTTGCATGGGGCGTATTAATAAATAAAATGATATCAGTATAGCAAATCATAATATATTCAACCGCAACGATTGCGATTGAAACTGATGAACTAAAAAATAAAGTATCAGTTGGTTTGTTAATACTTTTTTTTTGTATTTTTCAATTTTATTTATGTAGTATTTTTATTTTATATGTGAGATGCTGCAAATTACTAATCAGTACGTATAAGAAATAAAAAAAAATCCTATATAAATTGAACTGACACCTTTTCTCCACGGCCGAGAACGTAAAAAATATAAAAAACATATTGAAACATCAGAAGCTTAAACCTACCTACATAGATTTTATGTCGTTATTAGTGATGAAGATGGCGACGACGACGACGACGACGACGACGATGATGATGATGATGATGATGATGATGATGATCTTTCCTTCCGAATCGTTCACAGAGTGAGAATTACGACAAGAACGGAAAAGAAAAAAAAGAAACTGTCGTTAAAATTTATAAATGGCTGACAATGTTTTATCGAAGAAATTCGAACACCACATTTGACGAACGTAGAATGAGAATTACTATTTGGGAGATGCGATAAAGAGCCGTATAAAGTAAGACGAAAGAAATACGAGTCATAAATTAATAATAATTCCTAATATTTTATCTAAGAATTTCCGCCATTTTACTTTTGACGAACATAGAATACACATCTGAAAGTTGCAATGAAATTCTCCAGAAATTAAGAAGAAAGAATTTGTTTAATATCAAGTTGCGTAAGAACGTAAGCGACCATGTCTCTTCGTATATTTCTTTTCTTTAATATCTGTTATTATTTTGAAATATATACAGAATGTCTATAAAGTTCGTGTGCACCTGAAAGAATTTCTAACTTTATTTGTATTTGTGATAGAAATAATCTGTAAAAAATGTTATAAAGTTTAATGTATCTAGTGTTAATTATAGCTAAAATGCTTTCCGTGAACTGCACAATCGTATTACCCTTTGTATTGCTAATGATGGAGGACATGTAGAAACTTAAATAAAATTTCACTAAAACCTTAAATAAAAATATAGATTTACTTCTTTCTAATCCTTTTTACAAATTATTTCTATCCCAAATACAAATAAAGTTATAAATTGTTTTAAGTGCACACGAACTTTATGGACACCCTGTATTATATATATATATATATATATATATATATATATATATATTACATAAGTTTTTTTTTTTTTTGAACGAATGTTTTATTGATTAATTCTTTCTTATGTAATCGCTAAATGAATGTCATAAACGAACACTATTCTAGATCTTATTACATTAATGCGGGTATCCTCTGGGTTTTATAGTTGGACGTAACTTATTCATCATATTCTTCAACAACTATTTCCATATCATCAGTTCTCGACTGTAAATCTATACTGATGATATAAATATTTACTCATGTCTTAATAGTATGTCTGGTCGGTTCCACAAGGATAAATTAACAGCTAACCTCAAAATTAAGCCTCAGTCTTTTGTTAAGAAATTGCATGTTAGTTTTAACGGTTCCAAAGCAAAACTGTTTTCATTTAATGGTCTTAGAGAACATTTTTCGCCTTCCCTCAGTATGGCCGTTGCTATCCATCATTTATTGCTTCAACGTTCTCAGGCTAACATTTTCTAATGACATGTAGTGTTACGATTACATTGAATCAATTGCTCGGTCAGCTACTAAAAAAAGATGATTAACTCTGTCGTTCTATAAAATATTTCTTGATTGAATCTATCTTACAGTTTTATAAGTCTACTATTTATCCATGCATTTAAATATTGCTATCAAATGTCGTTCTGGTGTTTCTGTTATGTATTTCCAAATTATTGACTAACTTCAAAGAAGAGTCTATAATGCAGTCTGTTCGAACCTCAATGTGTGACCGATAATTTTGACCTTGTCCCACATCGAAGCTACGCTTAGAAATCGCCAATGCACCTAGATGTGGTCTAATAGTTGGTAAGATTGCCTCGTTCGAACAATTAGGATGGAATCCTCACTCGATGGTCCATACATTTGGTCTTGTCCCACATCAAATGTACGCTTATAAATCGTCAGGGGACCACGACGTGGTAAAATGGTTAGTAAGCTTGAATCGTTCAAACAATTACCACAGAATAGTGAGTTCGATCCTCACTGAACGCCCCATAAATTTGGTCTTGTCTTCCATCAAAGATACGCTTAGAAAACCACCATTTGTACATTTTAATGTAGTGTAATGGTTAACAAACTTGTCTCACTGGATGAATTAAGAATGAATTGTCTGTTCGAACCTCACTAGGTGCCCTACACTATCGGCTTTGTCTCAAAATCGAAGCTCCGCTTAGAAAATTGTCAGGATACCTCGGCGTGGTCTAATGGTTATTAAGCTTCCCTCGTTCGAACAATTACGACGGAATAGTGAGTCCAAATCTCAATGGGTGCCCCATAATTTTTACATGTCCCACATTAAAGCTATGGTGTCATGTACACTTATACGCTTATCGCGTTCGCAGAGTTACGACTGAGTTGTGACTTCGATCCTCACTGGGTGTGCCATTCATTCGTCCTTGTGTCACATCAAAGCTAAGCTGGCATCTCGGCTTCAGTCACTTTTCGCCTGTCGTGACGCATCGCCCTTCTGCCTTTTTTCAGGTTGACAACAAGTTCTCATAATTTTACAGGTGAAATTGCTGCAGTTTCGCGGTTCTCGCTCGTGGAACTCTCTCCCTGCTTCATGCTTTCGAATAAATTTTTAATCTTCAAAAAATTTCCACAGACCAAAGCCTAGAATCGCTCGCTCGTGGAAACGTGATTCTTCGCTTTCAGAAAGGGGATCTCACGAAACGTAATTAATGCATCGATAGCTGTTATGCTACCAGCGTAGCCTCCAAAGATGTATTACTTATGAATTAATGACTGATAATGCTTTATTGAATTTAACAAAAGGAGGATGATGATCTGGGAGTTGTATTAAAAAAGACACACAAATTAAGATTAAATAAATCCTAGCCATATATTAATAACAAATGATAACACGACATCTGTTAAATTCACATAATATTAACATTGTACATGTAAACAAAGATTGCTATATATCAG
>CAHIKZ030000169.1:3205000-3332500 GCA_903632075.3 Acanthosepion pharaonis
ATCTGTGTATCTTTTAGTTTTTTAGTGTCATTAATATTTTATTTTCTAAATGTGCCATATAATAATTACTAAAAGGGGGCCTAAAGGAGATCCCATCGCAATACCGTCTATTGAAATATAAATATTACCTAGGGTGTCATGAAAATGTACTTGTGTGTTACATGCTAATAGTCTATGTTTCATGTCTGTATAACGACTCTGAGGATGGTTCACTTGAGCCGAAAGTTTAGGACCAACTTAATAAAAAAATTTCCAAATGTTGGACATTTTTTGTCTTTAATTTTCACTAGAGATAAAAGCAAACATTTGAACATTAGAACGGCTCATGATCAGACATAACATATATTTATTGTGTTATATTTAATAATATATGGTTAAATAATGATGTGATGCTAATACGCTATATATATATATATATATATATATATATATATATATATATATATATATAGATAGATAGATAGATAGATAGATAGATAGATAGAAAAGGACAAAGTCCGACAATTTGTTTATTAAAAGACATTTTTATGTTTAACGTTCTTTTTTATAGATACAGGTATTTAGTAAATGCTCTGTTTATAATAAACAGTATTAAATAACATTTACCGGCCTGAATGTTATTTAATACTGTTTATTATAAACAGAGAATTTACTTAAATACTTGTATCTATAAAAAAGAACGTTAAACATAAAATGTCTTTTTAATAAATATATATATATATATATATATATATATATATATATATATATATATATATATATATATATATGTTAAATATAATTATCATGTATATATATATATATATTAAATATAATTATCAAATCCTCCTAATAATTACTATCATCGCTTGAAGTGGTTTCTAATGCTCCAGTAGGAGCGGCTTGGTGATAGTCGTGGCTCCAGGGGGCATAGTTTTATGGTTACAGAGAACGCAGTATGGTACCACCACGGAATATGTGAGCGAGGGACGCTATGTTGAGTCTGATTTGCAATATCTTCGTCACCGAGGCCCATTTTGGAGCAGTTCGTATGATGTTTGCTTGACAACATAACTGTCAGGGTTTCCATTCTCGGTAGTGGATGCGCATTGCTGATGAGTCCCAAATATAGGAAGAAACGGCCGTCCAGTGCTTTCTGCATTCTGTTGAGGTTTCTATCAGATTCGATGAATTAATTAAATATATATATATATATATATATATATATATATATATATATATATATTAGAAACAGAGTTGCAAAACGCATGACCTGTGTTAACATTAAGGGAGCTTATGCAGTATATTTCGATAATTTCTGTGCACTAGATTAACATATAGAATGAACTAAAACGAAAGTAGAAGGTCGCCAACCTTACATGATTGCAAACAATGCTGTGTGAAGAAGTTGGAAAAATACCATTCAGCTTTTGCTCAACATGTGTGAAATCACTTTCTTTGAGATTACGAACTGTAATATCAAATAAAGCCAGCCATGCCAAATATTGATTTTAAGTAAACCATTTTCATTGTAGGTCTATTTACTTTTTGATGGTAACATAAAATAAGTTTGCTCAATTGGCGTCCCTTACTTTCGGTCCAGTGGCACGTCTAAGCTACGCTTAGCTAATCATTTCTATACTTCGACGTGATGTAATGGTTAGTAAGCTTATCTCACTGGACCAATTACGACTGACTTGTTTGTTTGAACATCAGTGGGTGCTCCATAGTTTAGGCCTTGTCCCACATCAAAGGTACGCTTAGAAACCGCTAAGGGGCCACAATATGGTAAAAAGGTTAGTAAGCTTACCATGATCAAATAATTATAATGGAATAGTGAGTTCGATCCTCACTTGATGCCCCATATATTTGGTCTTGTCTCACATCAGAGCTTTAGAAAGTCACCATTTTTATATTTCTATGTGGTGTAATGGTTAAAAAAACTTTTCTCACTGGATGAATTCAGACTGGATTGTCTGTTGGAACCTCACTAGGTACCCCATACTTTCGGCCTTGTCCCACATTATAGCTACGCTTAGAAAATTGCTAGGAGACCTCAGGGCGATGTAATGATTATTAAGCTTGCTTCGTTCGAACAATTACGACGGAATAGTGAGTTTAATCCTCACTGGGTGCCCCATACTTTTGGCCCGTCCCACATCAAAGCTATGCTTGGAATATCATCAGAGCACCTCGACATGGTGTCACGTAGAGTAAGCTTGTCGTGTTTGAAGAGTTACGACTGAGTCATGACTTCGATCCTCACTGGGTGTGCCATACTTTCAACCATGTGTCACATCAAAGTTACACTTAAAAAATTTTCGTAACATATATATATTTTTAAAAAAGTATTTCAACGCCATATTTTACTGTTATAAATATTACATGATAATATCAATTTGTAATAAATATTACATGATAATATCAATTTGTTTATGGTCTATTTAACTTTTATGTGTTATCTCCCTTCATGCGATCATGGCTCTCCACAGCACCTTGATCTCACTTCTCAGGCTTGAGAGAGTTTAGAAGCGTCTACACTGCCTTGTAAGTAATCAATTATTTTCCATCTTACAACAACTTACCCACATTTTTTTTTATGGCAAATGCTCCGACGAGGCATGTCCCTTCGTTTCAACAGATCAAATATTCGCAGATAAGACCCGCTTCGGCCAGTACACTGGGGCGAATCATCCTCCTACCCTTCATATTCCATTAGTAAGAAGATCCATTCAAACAGCACCTCCCCCAACAAACACCCCAGAGGAAGTTTTCTTGATCACTACAGCTGAATGACTTCAACCCTTATCTCTCCTTCATAATCATAATCTGCATTTCTCACTTTCTCCCTTTCGTTGATACAAGATCTTTCACTAACTCTCTACCTTGAGTGGCTCTTGAGCTGTGTATTGGGTGAACATTAGCAAAAAAGAATGTGTCTTCAATAGCTCTAAGTAATATTTACTAGTCCCGTTTACCTTTGCTCTACACTATATCCCGTAAGTGACAACGTCTTCAAGAACCATTACCCCACTTTGCGTCTATACCGGATTCCAAGTATGTGTTCTTTACGCCCTGAAAACACCAAAACCTTATCAGAGCTCACGCGCTCACCTGTGGTCCTATCAGCATCTCGCTATAGCACAATTCCGTTGTGTCAAGTTTCCTGTTCATAGCTCCAGCCATATAGGAGGATTGATAATGGTTCACATCTCTTTGTTTTTCTTAAAAGATTTCCCTGTTTTTCTAACTTGTCTTCTTCTTCTTCTTCTTCTTCTTCTTCTTCTTCTTCTTCCTTGTGCCGTGCCCCTCCAGGAATAATCGGTCACGGGTCTCCACAACTTCCTCTCTTTTCTAACTCTCCACAATATCTTTTTGATTTCTCTACTAATTCATGTTCTGCCAACTATTTATGCAACCTCGTTATGTAGGTATTGTCCTATTTCTATATGTCTCTCTTGCCTTCAACATGTCTTGTGCGTGTCAAATTCTCTAAGCTCTCTTTGCCCGTTAGTGTCGTTTCCCTTCAGAAAATTTCAGTCATGGGTCTCCACAACATCCTGTCTTTTGTAGCTCTTAGCAATGTTTGTCTTTTCTATATATCTTCTACGTATTCTGCCAAACATACACGTAAGGTATGTTATTCGCTACTTCACTATGTCTCTTTTACTTTCAATATGTCTTGTGCGTGTCAAATTCTCTAAACTCTCTTTGTACGTTAATGCAGTTTCCTTTCTGAACAATCTGTCGTGGGTCTCCACAACTTCCTGTCTTTTGTAGCTCTTAGCAATGTTTGTCTTTTTACTTTCTCACCTAATCCAGGTTCTTTCATCTATTTACATTAGTTCCTTAGGTAGTATATTAGCTGCTTTCCTATCACTAACTGGCCTTCAATGTATCCTCGGGTGTGTCAAATTTTCTGAGCTCTCTTTCCTCCTTATTAATGCCGAAATGCTAAATGCCTTTTTTTTCTGATTTTCACAATAACACTTCTTTTTATTTCCATCTTCATTAAATCTTTAGTCCATTGTATTCTTAGAAACACATTTCTCTTGCGCGAAACTTTTTCTTCATCTGTGAGGAAGTTGCCCACTATACACTGTCAGATAGGGGATTGATATTATAAATTTGTCCAGTATTCTTTTCTTTTTTTTTTTCTAACGAGATTTTCTCGTTTCTTAATACTGTGCTTAGCTTTTGGAAGGTATTTTCCCGTCATTCAAATGCGTCGTCAGATTTGGATGTTGTATTTTATGTACTCTGTTAATGTTTGTTCTTGGTTTCTTCTGCCGACTATGATTCGCAGTTCGTCTCTTTCATTGTCCCTTTTGCTGATAAACGCAAACTCTGTCATCTCTTTCTATTCCAATGTTCCTTCCATTTTTTACCTGTTTAAATTGACGTGCCACACCTATTAACAAGAACACCAGAGTAATTTAAAATCTAACATTAGTGCTTACGTATCATCACATATGTCTTGTATTCCACGCTCTTGTTTCAGAAGAAGTAGTAAAATCCTGACATTTTTGATTGACATATATGTATTTTTTTTTATAAATGCGTCATCCCTGTATTCTATTTTACAACATTCACCATGATCATTATTGATGTAAGATAAATCCGACAGGTTCGCTAGAGGAATGAAACTGTCACCTGATCTCGAAAATGACCTTCAACCTGTTATAAATGGCTGATGCTAACCTCCACGTCTCTTCTGTATCACGTTTTCCACTGTCATGAAATGGCATGATTATATTTATCCAATTGTTACGTCTGCGGCTAGGGATTTTTGGCCAATCTATCGTGAAAGTTATTCTTTTCAGAATCCAGCTGGCACGTTTGTCTATCACGTGTAACAGCAAAATTGTACAGGTCGTGTCAAAGCAAAATTGTTCAATTGTTAAATGAAACGTTGTATCTTAGAAATGATTAAAGATATTTTACTGGAATTCTCCTAGCTTTTCATAACACGTTTGGACTCTACTTTGAGCAATAAGAATGTATAATTACTCTCCAAAGTTAATAGAAAAATCGTGCTGAAATCGAGCATAAACGGAAATGACAATTAATTAATCCTAACTAAGGTCCTGAAACTCATGAAAGATAGAAATAAAGTTCACATATATATATATATATATATATATATATATATATATATATATATATATATCCTGGATCATTTTCCAACTAATTCAAGATGATCTTTTGCCCTCTCTAACATTTTAACTTTCTGTCCTGGCGGAACAAGATGTCTCACAGATTTCATGTACGATTTCAGTTCCAAGTTTATCTTTTCAGCTGTTTGGACTGTCATAGTTGAAACATCTCTCACGTACCAAACGTCTTATGGACTGAGTTGAATCTTTTCTAATTAATCTTTTTAGTTCTAAGTTGAAATGATTATCCCTCTTGCTAATCCAGTTTTCCTCTCTACTGTTCCCTCTTTTTTAAACTTATTCATTGTTCTCTTGATGGTTCTTGAATGAAATTTGAAGATGGAAGCCAAGGTATAAATTTTGGTACCATTCATGAAGATCTGAATTATCTCTTTCCTCTCACCATGGTGACCGAGCCGATACTGACCGGGTATCGACTAGTGTACCTTCCGTCAGGTAGAATTTTCCATCTTCCGAGATGCACACCATACGACTCTTCTTGGCAATTTATTGTCCAATCACGGATGACTCCCGGTCCACCAGCAGAAAATCCTCTTCTATAAAAAAAAAATAAAAAGGAAGGAAACACAGCCTCAATTTCCATCTGATCACGAATATGGCGTCCTGCTCAGTTTGAAGTTGTAAGTACAGATTAGATTCCCCCTACGAGACACACACACACACACACACACACGCACACACACACACACATATATATATATATATATATATATATATATATATATATATATATGAAAACAAAAAAAAAAAAACAAGAAACTTTTTTTTTCGTATTTTGCCTTGATAAAGCCTACATTGGACGAAACGTGTCAGCAATTACCAGTTTTCCTATTGTCATTTTTATTCATAAATATATATATATATATATATGCCAGATCCTGTCTTGTATTCCTGCTATATATTTCAGAATTAATGACTAAATCCAAAGAGTGATCTGTAATGTTATCTATCCTGATCAAGCACATCAACTTCAATTACGTTCCTATCTTAATTTAGTTTACCTGTGACATTTTTATAAATATATTTATGGCCACTGTTCTAATGAGTTTGCCTTCTTTGGTACCTAGACTTCATGTTTTAAAGCGCAGTACTAGATTGGTAACTAGGTCTCATCTTTTTACTGTTGAAAGATACAGATGTAATCGTAACGTCTTATTTTAACAGTTTCTTCTCTTTCAGCTCTCACCTGAGGAACACTCCTCGGCTTCCTGCTTTCCATTCAACTTCAAATATTTAAATGCAGCCTCTTCTGAATTCCGTTTTCTTAATGTCCTTTCACGTCGCTAAAGTTTGTCTTTCATTCTTTTTCACTCTCAGTTGCTCTTTCTATCATGGTGGTATTATCACCTTGAGGTGAAATAGTTAAAAAAAAACATAGCTTATGCCATTTTCCTTCAATAAGTACGTCATCATGACTCTACACCAGTTCCTAGTTTTTCTTCGAAGGAAATATATAAAAGTGGTTTCCTGTTGCCTTCTCAAAGCTTTTAAAATCAGAGTTTTCATACTAACTCCCATCCAACACAAGAGAGCTTTATTCCATCGGTATAAATAAATTTATAGCCTTCCAATCGACATTACTGCAACTGTTCCACCCACCCAGAAATAATCCTGCTACCATTGCCTGTACGTCCAACAATACTGATGCTTATTTTTTTATAATGTTCACCTAAATATGGTCAACAGATTCTAGGTATGGGCGTAAGCGAAGAAGGTAACTGCAGATTATGAGGATATGTAGATTAGATAGCAGATTTTGAAGAGGTTAATATTATAGTGATCATGGGAGTAATATCTGGAAAATCTGAACTCAAAAGTAATTCTTCAGAATAAAGTCTCTGAGTAGAATTTTCTTCTTACCAATGAAATACGAAGTGAATGCTGATTATTTTGATTGTATCTGGAATGGTGTTTCTTATATATAAATCTGCAATGTCACTGATGTGGATCTGGCATTTCGGCATCAGTCACTTTCTCACCACCGTAATGTAGTTTCCTTGTACCTTTTCTATAAATACTTTCATGTTAGTTGTTCTTATGAACTTTCCTCTGTGGTACGTAGACTTTATGAATTTAAGCGTAGTACTAGATTGGATGAAAGGGTTCATCATTTTACAGTTGAAATGACTACATATAACCATGAGTTCTACAGTTAAAGTTTTTCGATCGCGCGGCTCTCTTGTTGAACTCCCTTCCAGTTTCTTGTTTTCCAGCCAAATTCGATCGTCAAAAATCAAAGTGCAATTTTAATCATTAATTTCTGTGTTTTTTTTTTGTTTTTATTGTTATCCCTCCTTAATAATGTTTCATTTTTGTCATATTCTCTCACACTCAGTAACACCTTTATTGTCTTGCCTGGAGTGAAATAGTTTGTTTTTTTTAATGCCATAACTATCTGAATTATGGAATCTTGCTTATCTGAACATTTTCCATAAAAATGAGGATTGAGTAGCGCCAGATTAGACATGGCAGGTATTTATACTATTTATACATCATACTGTTCTTTCTAATACTGGTCGGCAACTAGTCTATAAATAACAACTCTGAATTCAAAACTACTTGAATATGAGGCTGTCGACTCCACCCCTTTCAAACTACTTGATGCAAAAACTACAGCATACCGTTATAAGTCAGTTGTCCTGTACACCAAAGTGAATATATTGCGATTACTGCTGTTAAATAGCAAAGAGATCTAAGCGGAATCCCTATTGTTAACAAACCAGAGGGAAGTAGGTTCGATTCTCCTTCGATGCATATGATCATTTTTGTGTCAAACTTACTGGATAAGTAAATAATGATTCCTTGTCTGCAAATTGTGTCTTCATTTCGACCCCAACTCTTGACGAAACCATGGAGAATCTACACAAGTGATGATAGAATGACTAACCAAATAAAACAGAAAAAATGATTGTTCAGGTGGTTGGAATTTCGAACTGAACCCTTTATTTCGATCACTGGGGTAGACTGTTCTAGTTCCAACCTTTGGGGTAGACTGTTCTGTTCAAACCACCTGAAGAAGGCCGGAGCGTACAACGGCCGAAACGTTGTGACAAATATGGCGACAAAGATGAGGACAAAAATGATTGTGTTAGTATATTGTTTGTTTCAAATTGAAATCAAATATCAAGTCGACTTTTTTTTAATCCGAAAGTGATAAGACATTTCATTAATATAGAATTTACCAGAAGTTGTTTTCGACTAAGAAATGAGAGATATTGAATTCTATATATAATACCTTTCACTGTTTTTTTTCCTTCATTTTATTTAAATTAGAATATCGTTCATTGTTGTATATTCAATAAAGACGTTTTTGTTATCTTGGTAACAAAGTCTGTTATGGTATTCCGTGGATACAAATGGACAGATATTTGAGATAAATACTAGAGTGAATTTATAATCACATCTGTGGCAATATTTGCTTGTGCGATTGTAGGTGTATGTATGTTTTTGTGTATATATGTGCGTCAGATTTTTCTCATCATCCTACTCGTCATGGCATCATATGAGTATGAGGCTAATTAACACATACAAGGAGACGGATAAAAGAGCTCCATATATGTGTGCAAAAAAGGAGAAAGTGAGAGAGAAAAAGAGAAAAAATAGACAAATTCACATAAAGAGATACGACTATCTGGGCTTGAACTTGAAATCAAAGAGTTTGATAAGCTGTTTCAGTGGTCTGTTTAAACACACGCACATACGAGAAGATTAAAAAAAATTACTCTGCTTCTTCCTGAGGCCTATTTAGTTGAAGTATTGTTTCACGTTTTGAGATAAAGGCTACCTGTTGAGACAGAGAATAAACAGGTTACTATATATTTTTGTAAACCATGATTGTTCACTAGTTTCAAGGCAGTCGAAAACGTTTCCATGTACAATTCCAAACGAATATCAAAGATTTTCATTCACTTAGTCGCACTATTGTAACATAGGGAAGGTTACTGAATAGAATAATCACACGAAGGTTGGTAATGAACGATAATACTTAGAACAAGAACAACACATATAAGATTCGCCAGCGGCGCGTAGAAGTAGTCAACTGCTATAAGTGAATTAAGTGAATTCCACAATGAATCTCCAACTACAGGATATCTACCAACCGCCCCACGCGGTCAGGTGTGGCACAAGGTCAAATTTAACGTGGGGTATCCGAACCCGTAAGCTCGGCCAAAAATTCCCCGTAGATCCCGTATAAAACGGGGTCGGGTAGCCCTTTGACATAGCCTCATCTGGGGATCCTCTCCCCCCTAAGGAGAGAGTTTGACCAACACAGATATAGATGAATCTGCAACTATAGAGCCACATAGAGTATTTACTACTGTATGTATGTAAATGTGGACACACCCTTTATCGTCCGTAGGTATGCTACAAAACGCATCTATATATGTAGACGTTACTTTCACAATAAAAAAGGAATTCCGATATATTTCTTGGAGGTGTTATCTCCAGAAGCCCTTAAACGAAGAACCTTCAAACTGTTGACAGAACCAGATAAATGAGACAAAGTATTTTTTTTTAAAAATGATGGTAGTTTAGCTAAATTCAAAACTAACAATATTCTAGGTATGCACTTAAAAAGAGTTTGCTTCAGAATCCATCTTGCACATTTATAAATCTATCATTTGTCCATGCATTGAACATTGCTACCTTCTCTGATCAGATTTTCCGGAAATATATCTCGAGATTCTAGAATAAATCCAAAGAAGAATCTGTAATGTTATCGGTCCTAACCTGGCATCTCGACCGTAGTCACTTTCCTACCACCGTGACATGAGTTCCCTGTGTTTTTTCTATAAATATTACGATGGCAGTTGTTTTAATGATCTCTCCTCCTTGGTACATCGGCCGTATCAATTTAATCATACTACTACACTGTCACCCAGATTGGCAAATCCTCATCATTTTATTGTTCATATAGCGAGATGTAAGCGTAATTTATATTCTAATAGTTTCATTTCTTGTATTTCACGTCTCTGAAACCCTCTTCTTTCTCTCCTGCCACTTACAATCTTCGGTAATTAAAATACTAGTTCAATTGCCATGTTATCTTTCTCAAAAGTGTTCTTTTATTGACCTTTCTCCTCACTGAAGCCACCTCATTCTCTTCCACTCCCAGTAACCCCTTCCGAGCTAGTGGCATTATTAACTTGAATGGTGTTAGTGGATTAAATATATATATATATATTTAAAGATATTTTTGTAGGTACAAAATTTAATGATCGAAATAAAAGTGTAAAATTTAATATTACAAGACATATTAAAACAATATTAAATAATAAAAAAAACTCAACAACAAGGGGTGGGAAGCAACCGGTTTCGCTCCCGCTCTTCAGGCTTCCATGGGAGATTCAAAATTAAAACAGAGAAATGTACAATAAGAATAGGTGGAAAAAAAAAATATATATATATATATATATTTAAGTTATGAAGAACTTGGTAAACCGAATGGGTAATTCCAAGGAGGATGACATCCAGAGAGCTCAATTGCGATACAGAGCTAATATTTAATGAAAAACAGATCACTTTAAGGTACCATTACATAAATTAATTTCACCAAAATCCTTTTCAAAAGGACTCCGGATCATCAGATTGTTGGAAGTATTACCTGATGATCCGGAGTCCTTTAAAAAGGATTTTGGTGAAATAAATTATTGTAATGGTACCTTAAAGTGATCTGTTTTTCATTATATATATATATATATATATATATATATATATAAAGAAATATATACAAGATTTACTGCCCAGTGGACTAAGGTGTTCATTTAAACACATTCCGTTCTTTGAGTTCAGCCCTTGGGTGTGATCATATTGAAAGTTCCATAATCCAATTTTGTGGGAAAAACCCAGACAAGGGAATAGAAATGTTGATTAATAACGGATATTAAATATTCCTAATCATAGAAACTGCGATGATAGCAATCACTGAAGGCCTCGAATTGAAATTCCAGGAAGTTTAAACCAAGGGAGAAAGGCTGGAGGACAGAACAGTCGAAATGATGAAAAAGTTTGAACAAGACGAGAATACTTAATCCGAATAGTTAGGCATATAATAATAATAATACACAGGGTGCGATGGGAAAATTGTCGCCATTATATATTTTTTAATTTCACGCATTTGTTTGTTTTTGATTCTGTCGAATGCACAGTATGGTAAGTTAAGTTGGTCACCGTCTGTGAGAAAATGAGTGACATGACGCAATTAACTCTACCAGAAATTTGGAAACGGTATACTGTACTGCTTGGCATTCGCACAAAAAACACCAATATAAACATTTCAGAGTGATCGGGTGTCAATCTGGGGAAAGTACAGAAGATTCGGAAAAAAAAGTTGGATGAGTCTAATGGTGATTACGAAGGTACGGCACCTCGGAAAACTCACTCTGATCGATTATATAAGTATAACAACACTCGGGTTTTTTGGTGAGGCACTCAGAATCTACACAGAGGCCTACATCATGTGCCTTGAGGAGATAGTGCTGCCCTGGGTCAAGAGGTTGTCCGCTGGAAGGCCATATTTCTGACAAAAGGACTCTGCACATTACCATACAAGAATTTCTGGGACCGTATCACCCCTTACATCTAGCCACCTAACTCCGCAGACTGAAACACATTCAATTATAATGTGTGGGGAGCAGTTGAGCGAAAGACCAACAAAATTCTTTGTAACATCAAAAATGAACTGAAGGCAAGAATTATGGCAGCATTCAAAAACTTAAATAATGGGATCGTCCAGAAGAGTTGCAGGAGATTCTAGCGTCGTCTGGAGATTGAAGCCAATAGCAATTTTATTGAATGAATTTATTCTTTAATATTTTGAGGTATTTTTCTGTAATTTTGGTAAATATATCTGTTTCGAATGAGATGCCAGTGTTATTTCCATTTTTGCGTAATTTAGACGACAATTTATCCATCGCACCTTGTGTGTGTGTGTGAAAATATATATAGAAAATAGGAAAGAACTCGTTAGGAAATAATCCAAAGTTCTTTAGTATTTTTGTTATTATTTAAAAAAAAACAGTGCTCGAAAACTTTAATTTTAATTTTAATAATGAATATGCTTATAAAAACGCGTAAATTTCAAGTATTCTTTATTCCAAAAAAATTTCGCTTGAAGATGGAAGATAGCTTGGTACTTTAATTCAGCTTAATTCAAATAATTATACCGAAGTTTTGGGCTCTTGTTTTGAAACATGAGTACTCTTATGTAGTGATGGAATCATATTTTTAAATAAATAATTATATATATATATATATATATATATATATATATATATATATATATATATATATATATATATTAAAATAAGATGTCAAGGTTATTTTCATTTTTACGTAATTATATATCAATGTATCCATTGGCCTCCATATATATGTATGTATATATATATATATATATATATATATATATATATATATAGATAGATAGATAGATAGATAGATAGATAGATAGATATCGAAGGCAATGGATACATTGTCGTCTAAATAAAGCAAAAATTTAAATAAACCTGACATCTCATTTTTTATATATATATATATATATATATATATATATATATATATATATAAAGAAATATAGTCTTAAGGTGTGCTATATTTATGGGATAAAGTGCTCAATATCAGAGATAGAGCGTGTGTAAATATAAAAGTGAACATAGATGTCAACACTAATGGCGACAGTCTGTTTCATGCTATATACAATCGTCAGGCCATATATATATAGTCGTTATTTATATTTCCTTTATGATTTAAAACGTAGTATAGCGTTTACGACAATAAGTCTATTAAATTGGACCAAGACGTCATCAGATCGTTTTTCAATATATAGCGTTTCAATACGTGATTGCACCTTGTAAGGCATTTAAAAACACTGTAATATAGATACGTCTCGTCAATTTTTCGAAACCTAAGTTTTTGAATGAATTTTTCAAACTTAAATAGCATTTTTAAAGATTTTATTTTAGCTTTAATTGAAAGCTAAAGGATTAAATTTATTATTTCCAGTAAGTAAAATATTCTGGTGTATTTCAGATAGAAATTATATAGATTGGAATGTCAAATACATGCTCGATTTTTTTTAATTTCTTAAAAGCAGCCATTTTCTTAAATTTTAAGAAATTTGTAAACGAAAAAAAAAATGTCGATTTTAAACTAAACTTTCGATTTCTTCCTAAAATAAATTATATATTTTTCACACGTTATTTGAGTAAAATTAGAAAATTTAAAGTTAAATTAATCTGATTTGAAACAAACATTAGTTACTTACAGCATAAAAAAATTGTATCCAAACATTTCTTAACGATGTGTCTGAATTTTCTCGTGACTTTATTCACGTTATCGATGTTATTGTGAAGTTAGAGATGATGACAGCTACTATGGATGACCAAAATTTATATCACAACAATATAAAGGTGTTATTTTAACTGCTGTGTCGGTCGCGGCATACTAGTGTCCTGCGCGATCCTTTAAGTGTACCGCGAAATAATGTCACAGCATACATATATATATATATATATATATATATATATATATATATATATAAAGTATATAATTGGTATATACGGAATGAATTCCAATAACCAACAATTACTATTCTTAAAAGAGTGCTCAATACAAAGTAGAGCAGATATAATTATTTTTTATAAAAAATTTATAACATAAGTATGTTATAAAATCATTACAAAAATAGCCATTTTGTTTCAACACACTCTGTGTCTTATCAAGTGATGATGTTGAAAAGAAAATAAATGGTTTTAAAAGTTTCAGATTAATTAACGATCCTACACTAGGGGGAAAAACATTGTTACAAAAGCTAGAATAACCAATCAAAAACGAAGTATAGAAAGATTCAAAAGCTTGACAACGAAATCATGCTATAATGGCTTTTCAGATCTTTAAATACGTGTAATATTAAAAATAATTTATACTAACTAATAATTATAAAATTATATGATAAAATTTAATATTAAAATTAAAAACTGGCAATTTTAAAATCTAAATTTAATCACTATTAAGTTTACAAAATTATTGAGAAAAGAAAAAATATATATGTTTATTCAATTCATTTCTTCATTGAAATTACGTTAGACAAGACGCTACAATACATCCGGTCATTTGACAATACATGTATATATATTTTTTTCTTTTCCTTTTCTTTTCCGTTTTTATTTTAAAGTTTGTGAATGTGGTCTTACACTTCACGCGTAAAACAACAAAAACACAATCAGATTATAATACATAAGCACCCAGACATAATTACATATACACACCCACACATACACACACACACACACACACACACACATACACACACACTAAAAAAAAATAAAAAAAGGGAAGGTGGGGGGAATACATGAACATCTCTACAACCCTTTATGAAAAAAGGAGACGTGGAAACTAACACTTATACACACACACAGTTAAATGTGAATACACTCTACATACACATAGACACCGATAGATACACATACATACATCCACAGACAATGACATAGACAATGAGAAATCACAACCAATAAATAAGTCAGACTTAAATAAATGCTAACCACTTATTGAATTATAACTTAAGGGAGCAAAGAAAGATAAAAATGGTTAAAAATAATATTATTTAATATATTTAAACGAAAATTCTAAAACCATAAATATCAATAAAAATATATATTAATCATATAAGTTGATAATAGTTTCATTATATATTAGGCAAAGAAAAACAGGATAAAGAAACCCACAAATATACACATATATATATATATACACGGCAGCAAAAACAAATTAACACACATAAATATACACTCATACATACATATACATACAGAAATACATACAAATAAATATATAAACATAAACATATACGCACATATACATATCTATGATAACAAGTACACATGCACGCACATATACATATAAACCTAAATACACACACATATATACACACAGACTTTTATGCACACATACTTACATATATAAAAAACCAGTCATGATATACCAAAGTTTCCATACCCACACATACATACAAACAAACTCATACATAATAGGTGCCAACACACACACATATATATACATACACAAACATACATAAATATATATACACACATACATACATATCTACAAATAAACATATATATAAATATATCTATCTACAATAACAACTACCCATATATACATGCATACATAAAAATACAACAACACTCAACCAAATACATATATAAACGAACTAACATATAGATACATAAATATACCTTCAAATACCAACACACAGCAATATACATATAGTCTAACATACAAATATATAAACACATTCATACAAACAGAAATATACTTAAATATAAATACACATACACAATAAAATAGGACATACAGATATATATATATACACACACACATATATATATATATATACACACATACATACACACATACACACACACATACATATATATATACAAATATATCGTGGCACAAAGCCGAAATTAGGGGGCACCCAGTGAGGAACGAACTCATTACTCAGTCGCAACTAATCTAGCGAACCATGCTGGCCAACCATTATACCGCCGTGATTTTATCATACATATACATATACATATCCATACATATACACATACACATACATACATACATACATACACACACATACATATATACATGCATATATATATATATATATATATATACAACCACACACACACACACACATATATATATATATATATACATACATACACATCAGGTCATCCCATAAGTTCTGTCCGAATTTTAACTTTTTTGTTAAAATGAACGAAATTTAAAGAGTATTTTATAATATCTAATGGAGCTGAACATTATTTTTATGTTTAGATGCATTTAAACTGATCAAATTTTATTTCAAAGAACAATAAAATTAAATTTTGTTTGATTAAAACCATGCTAACATGGAAGTACCCAAGAATCATTTGAGGCACATAATGCTTTATGAGTTCAAGAAAGGAAACTCAGCAGCCGAAGCGGCTAGAAACATTCACTCAGTTTATGGAGAGGAATATGTGAATGAAAGAACTTGCAGAAGATGGTTTGCAAAATTCAGAGGTGGAGATTTCACACTTGAAGATGAAGATCAAGCCGGACATCCAGTTGAGTTTGATGAAAAGCTTCTTGAATCAGCCCTTGAAGAAAATCCTGTTTTATCAGTTGAGGAATTGGCAGTGGCTCTCAATTCAAACCATACAACTGTTTATCGTCATCTTCAACAACTTGGAAAAGTTCCTAAACTTGGAAAATGGGTGCCTCATGAATTGGCTGAAAACAACCTCAAATCCCGAGTTGACATCTGCTCTTCTCTCCATTCTCGTCAACTTGTTTCACCTTTTTTGGATAGACTTGTCACTGGCGACGAAAAATGGATCTTTTATCGAAATGTTAAGCATTGTAGACAGTGGCTTGGCAAAGGGTAAAGGGCAAGGACCCCAGCGACAGCCGAGAAGGGAACTTCATGGGCAAAAGTTTCTTCTTTCCATCTGGTGGGATCGCCAAGGAATAATCCACTTTGAATTCTTACCACCTAATGCAACAATTAATACTCAAATATACTATCAGCAATTAGACCGTTTGAACCAAGCTTTGAGGAAAAAGATCTGTTCTAGTGAATCGAAAAGGGGTGATATTTCATCAGGACAATGCGCGACCCGACACAGCAAGAATCACGTCACAAAAGATCGAAAAACTTAATTGGAAGAAAATTCCTCACCCACCTTATTCTCCCGATCTTTCTCCTTCAGACTACAATTTGTTTCGTAGCTTACAGAATCGTTTGTAAGAAACAGCTTTTCTGACACAGGAAGAGGTTAAAACTGACATTTGTGAGTTCTTCGAATCAAAGCCAAAACAATTTTACAGTAATGGAATTAGTAAGCTTGTTAATAGATGGAAGGAGGTCATAGATAATCAGGGAAAATACATTGTTGATTGAATCTGTAATTAAATGTAACATTTAGTCACTTGTTTTCTTTATTCAAAATTCGGACAGAACTTATGGGATGACCTGATATACATATATATATATATATATATATATATATATATATATGTGTGTGTGTGTGTGTGTGTGTGTGTGTGTGTGTGTGTGTGTGTGTGTGTGTGTGAATTAGTAATAGCACAGTATTTGCTAAATAAACCGCATAAATAGTTGACTAAATGCATTGGAACATATTTCATATCTTGTTTGTGTATTTTTAAATCGATTCTTTCTAATCATAACATTTAAATGTCTACTCCTTAAAAATCTTGTTAAGTGTGCCGTGATGTTTTCATTTACGCCTATGTGTACAGTTGCTTAAAAAGGTCGAGAAACATTGAAAGATGGTTCGAAAATGTTAGTCTCTTTTAACAAATCTCACAGGAATTATTAATATTTGATGTCATACCATAGCTGTCCGGTAGCCAGGCACAGTCACTTTGCATATGGCTCAAGCCTGACACAAAATTTCACAGTTGAGTTCATGTTTCTCACATATTTATGTATTTTTGCTGATTTCTTAAAACATTTCTAAGCTAGGCTTAACAATTCCAACGATACATACAACAGGGGTTTTTAATATTATTAAGGAAAGAATATCGTGAGACCTTTGGAAATAAATTCTTTCAATTGATGAGGAAACTTATTTTTTACGGCTTATCAACCCTTTTTGCAAGTTATTTAAAACCAGAAAATATATTTTAAATTGAAAGAATATATGTTGGCGATAATAATGGTTTACAAGTTTTACTAATTTCTTCTTTTAATTTATTCTTCTTAATCAGTAGATTGATTGATTTGTTTTTTTACGGTTTATCAACCCTTTGCCTGTTATTTAAAGACAGAAAATATTTTTAGATTGTAAGAATATATTTTGGTGATAATAATGGTTTACAAGTCTTACTAATTTCTTCTTTTAATTTCTTCTGCTTAATCAGTAGATTGATTGATTGATTCGTTTTTTACGGCTTATCAACCCTTTGCAGGTTATTTAAAGCCAGAAAATATTTTTTAGAATTTAAGAATATATTTTGGCTATAATAATGGTTTACAAGTCTTACTAATTTCTTCTACTTAATCAGTAGATTGATTGATTGATTTGTTTTTTACGGTTTATCAACCCTTTGCAGATTATTTAAAATGGGGGATAGTAAATATTTATTGATACAAGTCTTAGTATGTAATTGATTTCTGCGAGAGAAGAGGTGGATTGATACTATTCCCAATGGTATTTTCGTGTATGTGAATATATCGAACCTTGCTGGAATTGGACTTCGGCGCTCCAATTAAGAATTAAGAGCCTTTATCCATTATATTATCCGCACGTCTAAACTTACACCACCTTGTATTTCAAAGTGGTCACCCATCTAGGTACTGACCAGGCTCGACGTTACTTAACTTCGGTGCTCGTATGGGAATTGCTGTTTCAACGGTATGTGGCCGTAAGCCATTTATACTACGCTCACATCCAATTTTACAGCACTTGGTGTTCCCAAGCGCTCACGCATCTACTTACCGACCAGGCTCGATGATACATAACTTCGATGACCTAATGGGAACCGGTGTTTCAACGTGATATGGCCGGAAGTCCTTCATGGGGAAAATTGTGACTTCATAAATGTTCTCTTTTCGCTGATCGAGAGTTAATTTTTGTAGTCTTTGATATTTAACGTAAATGCGTTTGTTTTTAAGAACTTCTTACAACTTGTCATTCATCGCTTAGTTGACAGAAGACTGTTTTGCGCCAGCATTCCAAATGAAGTAATGCTAACATTCTTGAAAATAAAAAAAAATCGACCTTCCTGGGTATTGTGGGGACCTACCTACAAATGGACTCTTCCACACCTATATAATATGGCCACCAACTCTGTGTAAAGAGAGTCACCGAGTAGTAGACACCGATTGAGTGGAGTGAGTGAGTGAGTGACTGAGTGAGTGACTGAGTGAGTGACTGAGTGAGTGAGTGAAGACGTGAGTGAGTGAGGACACCAGTGAGAGAAAGTACTCTCCAGTCCACATTTACCTTTGTACTACGTTTCCGAGAATAAACTATTTAACCTTATATCCGAGTCCGATTTATCTTTCTATGTTTCTACACCATAACACTGGGTAAGACGATAAACTACATCCGACTCCTGGGTAAGACGACAAACCACACCCGACAGCAAGGCTTCTCTTTATGTGGTTTTTAGGAGCGCGGAACTACCTCTTAATTGCTGGCGTTCCCAGATCCACCCTAAACCGGTGTGGTATGAACAAATAATTACCCCCCAAAACTGGGGTCAAAACACTATGGAAGTGTACAAATATTAGCAGCAGTACATTTTTCAAGTTAAAACTATGACCAGCTATATATTTTGGGAAAAATATTACCAGCAATAAAAATTTTGTAAGTATTAATTTAAATAATTCATTGAGGTTGATATACTGTAAATCAAAGCAAAACAGACCAAACCAGTGTTATTGTCTCTCGACAGAAGCCCTCTTTGCAAAAGTGTTAATGGAACTTGATTTAGAAAGTGATTTTGTTACAAAGAATATATTTTTATTCAAGTCATCGTGACCGAAGATTTGAGTATGCTGGTGTTGTTCAGCTTGCTGATTATTCTAGATAACACGCTCTCTACTCTCCGGGATCTTCAGGCGAATAATATATATATATATATATATATATATATATATATATATATATATATATATATATATAAAGAAAGATCTGAAAACACCCCGAAAATCTTTAAATTTATAAATAGAAAAAAATGCCGTAAGAATTTTTTTTACCGTTAACAATAATTTTTTAAAAAAATCCAGACGACATGCATTGAACGGATGTCAGTTTTCCTGGAAAAATACATCGCTACCCCTTACCAAATTGTAGCTAATAATTGATACAATGATACTGGCATAAGGAATACCTCGACATCCCTTGTCCAATTCAAGTAGAATATTCTGTAACCATGGAAACGTGATTTTAGCTGTGTCTTTAAAACCCAGTAATTTTTAAAAGTTACTCAAATTCGCTTGAGGAGGAAATGGAACTAATGTTTTTAATTTAATCGCAAAATTAAATTAGGCCTTTTAGCTTCTATTTTTGAAACATGGTTAGAACTGTGTAGCGGAAAAACATTTTAAATCAATTAATTTATAATTTATATATATATATATATATGTGTGTGTGTGTGTTGGCATGACACTTGTAGGTTGATATACCATAAAGCAAACTAACCAAACCAAACAGAAACGATTTCCAAATCTTGGCTGATATCTGAACGTGAACACTGCTCTTTTAATTCGATCGCTAAATTAAGCGGGAAGCATCCCTCTATTCCTGGCTACGTTTTTAAACAACACCATTTAAAGCAATAGTGTTCTTCGTTTTATGATGGCTGAGTCAAGAAAAAAAAATCAATATTTGTTACTTTTATGACATTTTTATTTATTGGAAATCAGCCGAAGTAAATTTTACTCTTTTTACCAGGTCAGTCTCCAGGGAAAGTAAATCGAATTTGGCTCGTATTTATTTATTCTTTTTTTCTTTCTATATTTATTATAATATACATACACTAGATTTACCCATCCGTCACATGACAGTATTTTAATGCCGGGAATATATTTTTCTCTTAGCACGTACTGTCAGCTTTTGTTATGTCTCGTCATTCATACGTCAGCTGTTCCAAGAGATGCTCATAAATTTAAACAGTTTTACACCATCATTTGCGTAAGAAAAAGTGACTGAACACGTTGAGTTTTCAAATTAGTTAATACGCGAAAGACACCTGCTGTAAATGTATATGATAAGTTAGAAAAATTGTTTGTTCTTTTTAAGTAAATAATGAATTGAGTAACTTTCGGCGAAGCACGTATTTCTATAACTGTTAATTTATTTATTTTTTTAGGACGGTGGACATTAAACTTGGCCTGATTGATTAGATGACAAATATTGACATAAAAGCATTTAAAAAGCTGTTTGAAATATGTAAAGTGTTTCATTTTATTGTTTCTCCTCATCTTCCGCTATTTCATTGCAATTAAATACGAATGGTATAGTTTCACAGATATTTAAGTCTTTAATAGTTTATCATTTTTCTCATCTTCTTACTAAATAACAATAGAAACCTGATACCCAAATTAATTGAACTGCCACTATGTAAATTTAAAAAAATAAAAAAACAGTTTAAAAGTTTCTATAAGTACCCAGCAGTTTTTTGTAGCGTTTCCTTCGATCCTATTTTGGGATTATATTTGAAAAATGCGAAAGAGTAAGTTTGGTTTGGATTTATATATATATGAAAAATATATGTACACTATTGTGTGCCTTAAAATGCAACGTAAATTCGCTTATATAGAAAGTGCTTATATAGAAAGACCTTATATAGTGCGTTCCATAATTTGGACGAATTTTAAATGTGAATTAAGTTTAAGTGTTTAATGATTTATTTTTTTATTTTCTTTTAGATGTTTTTTTTTTTTTTTTTTTTTTTTAAGCATTTCACCCCAAGCAAGGCGGGAAGCCACTAGGACGCAAGGGGTTACAGAAAAATTTAGAGCAAGATCAGATAGGAATGACAGAAGAAAGGATGAGGGTAGTGGATAGATCAAGGCAACTGGAGATGTCGATTGACATTACACTTTAATAACTGGAGATTATAGCTCACAGGGAAACAGGAAAAGGGAAGGGAGTTCCACAGGCGAGAGGTGCGAGACATGAAGCTATTAGAGTAGAAGAGACGGCTACATTTAGGAGTTTCGACAGTGAAGGGGTGAGAGCGGGATGTTTAACAACTAAAGCCTTTAGCAATTTCAACCACGGAAAGATTAACATTAAACAACGTGTTAAAGTAAATGAAGCCTATTACGAAAATGGACGTTCAAACAGAAATGCATTTCACGAACTTCGCGACTTTTATGGTTAATCGACCAACCGAGAGTGCAATTGGAGAAAAAATGTTCGTAAATTCAAACAAACTGAGTCAGTGGCAGATGTGAAAACACCACTGCGTGCTCGTTTACGTCGTTCAACTGACAAGATTGCTGCAGTGCATGAGAATGTAGCCGAGAGTCCAAACACCATTTTTCATCATCGTGCATAGGAATTGAACTTCTCCAGAACAACGTTACATCGAATTTTTACAAAAGATTTCTCTCTACACGCTTACAAAATTCAATTGACACAAGAACTGAAACCTGCTGACGATTTGTAGCGCCGTATACTCGTCAAATGGGTACACGAACAAAGATAAGACGGTGAATATTTTTCGCAGAAAATCCTCTTTAGTGATGAAGCCCATTTTTATCTTGGATTTGTTTTAAGCAGAATTGTATTTGGGCTGATGAAAATCCAAGGAAGATTGATGAAAACCGCCTGCATCCACAAAGGTCACTGTCTGATGTGCATTTTTTGCTAGCGGAAACATTTGGCCGTAAAATTATAAATTCGAACGTCCATTTTCTTAATAGGCTTCGATAACTTTAACAGGCTGTTTGATCGTTAATCTTTCCATGGTTGAAATTGTCAAAGACTTAAGTTGTTAAATGTAAAAGAAAAATAAAAAGCCGCTTAAACTTAATTGTTTTAGTGTATTCAATAAGTATAACTGTCTATAACCTTTGTAAAAGATTACAAAAATGGCTACTCATTAAAAAAATAATTGTTAGATCATTTGTTATAACATTTGTTAGATTAATAAAAATTAATAAAAATTAATAAAAACAAAAAACGGATTAATTTGTATCTAATGCCATAATACAGCTGGGTACAAATTATAAGACAAAATATTTTAAATTTGCATTATTTATTAAAAATCAAACTAAAACTATTGAACTGTGATATATTACATTATAATATAGCGAAATTCTTCAGTATAATTTTCTTTAATGTAAATGAAGGTCACACTCTCTGTCTATGATATCTTTAGCATCCATCTGTAAAAACACATCTCCGCCGCTTCGAGTCCTTCTTCAGCTAAAAAAAGGCTACTCAATGAAAAAGATTTGTTAATTCATTTGCTATATCATTTGTTAGATAATGATTAATAAAAAAAAAATGGATTAAAGTGCATGTAATAACATAATTCTGTCGGTTTAATAATACTGCTGGGTACAAATTATAAGACTAAATATTTTAAATTTGCATTATTTATTAAAAATCAGACTAAAACTATTGCACCATGTGACATATTACATTATAATATAGCGAAATTGTTCAGTAAATTTCACTTTGATGTAAACGAAGGTCTTTCTATGCTCAGCATCCTTCTGTAGAACCACATCTCCATCGCTTCGTGTCTCTTGTTCATTTTTGAAGAGACCGACATCATTCGCTACAGTAAACATAACAGCTCAGTTCTTTGTTACCAAGGAAATCATCCTGTCTCCCAACACTCTACCCAGCCTTTGGAATGCGTCGTTGGCCATCCCAATACGTCTACGGGTCTCAGTGTTACACTTACCGTCCTCTGTTAAAACGCTTCCCAGATATTTAAACTTCCGCACCTGCTTGATTCTAGTGTCCCCGACCTGCAAATCGCATTTCGGATTCATCCTTTTGACTGATGGCCATTCATATTGTCTTCTTGTCGTTTATGCTTGGGTCCCTTTTTCTTACTCTCCTTCGCTACCTTCTGCCGGAATGAAATTGCAATGCTACGATTTTGAACCGAAACCTTAAACTCATTTCTTCAAAAAATGGTAAGGATTTGGAAAAAAATATTTTCTATCATTCTTTATCCGGTTAAACCCCAACTTTCAAATTGAGTGCAATACCACGTTTTCAAAACAGACCTGCTCTAACCGGCAAAGACTAAATTTGTTGCGGAAATCGTTCAAGATTCAATGATTTTCTTCAAAAATCATCATTAGAAATCCAAGTGTGGAAACAATTATCTCCTGCACCAAGCAAACTGACCTAAATATTGAATATGTTCAAATAGTTCCAGAATGTATATTTTCTAATCTAATAAAAGAATACAGATTTGACAACCGAATTTTCTCAAGACATATTCATATACCTAAGAGTGGGTTCTAATTCTAGTGTACTACAATGAAAAAATTTGGGAAAAGCATTAGAAAAGTTATTGGTAAAAATACAAGAGTAAACTAAGTTCTCTATCCTTGGCTCGTAGACAATCTACGAAAAGGTTAAACTCTGAATTTAAAGACGTATTGAAACAACGATAAACATATCTACTATTTTTGCCAAAATGTCATACAAATACACATGGATATTTGAAGAGATATGATATCCAATATCTTGAAAAGGCATGGCATAAAAATAATATTTAAGTATAGCAGGTACATTTACAAACGCGAATTTGGCCTTCTGAAACGATTTCATTTCACTAGATGATTTACCTGCTCGTCTACTTTACGAATCATCCCTCAACGCAATATACCTCAAAATATTCATTTTTTGTTTTCAATTTGAATTTCAAGAAAGCGTATAAAGATTATAAAAAGATAAAAAACATGAACCAAAATAGCAACACTGAACTCTTTAGGCGTCTTCTATATTTAAATGAATATATTTGAGATGTTGCAAAACTTTTCACTTTGAACAAATAGAATTAACGATTTTATAAAGATCTCGCCATAAAAAATTCCCGAGTATTCGTGAATATGAAGCAAAATGTAATTTGATTGTGTTTATCAATAAATAGAAAAATTATATGAAAACATTTGAAGGTACGGTACAAGGATGTATTATATATTTCAACTGTTAGAAAAAACAAGATCTATTTTGAAAAAAAAATGTTAGGAATAATCCAGGACGTATATTAGGAGCATATATGAATTGAGGAGCTATACAAAAATAGAAAGGGACTGGAGACAATTATCCGTTTTCTATCGCAGTTTAATTCTGCCACTACACCAGGGTTTCCCAATGAGGGCGATATGGCCCTCTAGTGGGCGATTTCAACTATTAGGTGGGCAATGAGGAACTGAACAGAAAATGGTAGTCGATTGAAAAACCACGGTGGACCATTTCAGTATTGAAATGAATTTCAACATATGCTACCCGAAAATATATTCAAAGGAGATATGCAGAGAACCTGTATATGTGTCAATGTCTGGACCTCCTCAAGTAATTTTAAGTATAAAAGAATAGAATTTTTAAATTACATCTAACTCACTCAGGACTTCTCTCTCCCCCCTCACTTCTTCACTTCGTTAATTTACATATGCTTAATACGGCCCGTCAAAAATGTGTAAATGTTTTTCATTTTTCATTTCAACCTTTGGAAGTAAAATCTGATGATCCGCAGTCCTTTAAAAGGGCTGTGGTGAAATAATTTATTACATGGAATATATATATATTCAGACAGGTTTCGTTAAATAATTTAGATACATTCTGTCTACTTGTTTTCGGTAAGATCCTTTCATATTCACGAATAAGTTGTTTTTTTTTGTGCTGTTGTTAAAAGACAAGAAGGAAACACCTTGTTACTCATATTGTATTTATTCCGAGTACTTTCGACGTTGTATAATGACATCATCAGGTTATTGTTAAATATAGAGTATTTAGTGTTCGTGGTTGTTGAGGACAAAAATTGTTGTGGTCATCCGAAGATTACCAATTTTATACCAATTTTACCAATTAAGTGGAATCACGAACTCTGTGTTATGACTTGTTGTCAGAGACAGTTTTTAAGGGTGGGAACTATGTATGTTGTAGAAAAGTTCCGGGCTTGAGAAGTTGCTCGATAAAGGAAAAACTATTAATGACATGTTCTAATATTTAAAGACTAACTATTGTACACATTTTAAAATGTTTGTGGGGTATTCGTAATTAATTTTATTGAGATTTGATTTCAATCTTTTGATATAAATAGCTTCGATAATTTTTAGTTTGTGTTTATTCTTTTCGTGGAAACGTATGGAGTTATTTTCGACGAGGATTTTTCTGAACTGCGAGTGTGGACTGGCATGTTGTCGTAAATGTTTAGAAATATTGAAAGTATAGGATACTAACTGAGAATAACTTGGTGATTGTCCCAGATAAGATCTAAATATCCTGCAAACAACGAATATTTTGCCAGTTTCTATAGTTTTGAGAATGGTCATTAACATTCAAATAATTTTTTCGGATATAAATCAGAAGACCAAGAAGAGGGGAAGATATTCACCTAATTTTTATCAATTGCTAGTCGCGTATATTCTTTTGTAATTTAAATATATATATATATATATATATATATATATATATATATATATATATGGAAATATATAGAAAATAGGAAGGAACTGGTTAGGTAAATAATCCAAAGTCCCTTAATATTTTAGTTATTATTTTTTTAAAATAGTGCTCGATACAAAAGTAGAGCATAAATATAATTATTTATTTAAAAATATGATTCCAAATCGCGACATAAGAAGTCCCATGTTTCAAAACAGGAGCCGAAAACTTCAATATAATTATTTAAATTAAATTGAGTTAAAGTAAGCTCTGTTCCATCTTCAAGCGAAATTTTTTTTTGGAATCAGAGCTTACTTTAACTCAATTTAATTTAAATAATTATATTGAAGTTTTCGGCTCTTGTTTTGAAACATGAGACTTCTTATGTCGCGATTTAGAATCATATTTTTTAAATAAATAATATATATATATATATATATATATATATATATATATATATATATATATATATATATTTCGAAGGCCAAGTTTACTTTTTACGGTAATAGCAGAAGCAGCCGCGACATAAGTCAGCATTATTTGTTATCTGTCTTAGCTATGTTTTACCACGTCATAAAGTCAGTTTGCGACCCAGTAACAAACTGTTACCAATCTATGCTTTGGAATATTTACTATACAAGTGGGCCGTGTAAAAATTTTTCTATGTGAAAGTAGGCGCTGACACAAAAAAAAAGGTTGGAAACTCCTGCTCAACCGCGACGCACTCCCAAGGTAAATTACTATCGGTGGGCGTATCTTAACAATATAAGTTACCTACATGAACTGAAATGTCAGCATTATTTGTTATCTCCCTTAGCTATTTTTTACTATGTCATAAAGTCAGTTTACGAACCAGTGACACACTTTCACTAAATAATTCTTTGGAATATTTAATATACAGGTAGGCGGTGTAAAATATTTCTATGTGAATGTAGACGCTGACGCAAAAAAGGTTGGGAACTCCTGCTCTATAGCGACGGATTCCCATGGTAAATTGGGCGTATCTTAACAATATAAGTTACCTACATGACCCTGTGCTGATTGACGACTCGGAAAGAAACCTGGCGGACAGAGACAGGTGTTTAAAAGAAAGCGAGAAAAAAGGACTAACTGCAAGAAGACAGAAAGTATAGTCATCAGCAAGAGAAAAAGCACAAAATGTAAATTACAAAGTGGAGATATAAAAATCAAGCAGTTGCAGAAGTTTAAGTATCTGGGAAGCATTTTACCAAAGGCTGGGAAACCAATATCCGAAGCATGACAACACTCAGAAAGGTTTTGCGAAACGGAAAGATTTTGTTAGAAACAATGAGGAGGGTGCTGGAAGGGTATTTGATACCAATCATCTTATATGACACTGAATGCTGGATAATCTTCGCATGAATGCGGAGAAAACTAGAGACAGCAGAAATCTTTTCTTACAGAAGGATAATGAGAATTCTATAGACGGAACGAGTAAACAACTAAGAAGTCTTAAAGAAAATGTCAATAGGAAAAACATCCAGAGAATCATCAAAACACAGCTAAGATTTCTCTGGACTATTGTCCTCATCTTCGTCGCCATATTTATCACAACGTTTCGGCCATTGTACGCTCCGGCCTTCTTCAGGTGACTGGAATGTCGAACTGAACTCTTTATTTCGCTCACTGGGGTAGACTGTTCTAGTTGCACGTGCCATGTTTGATGGATATCAGCTATCAGTTATCTCCTGTTAAATTTCCCTCTGAAATTTCTCCACTGCTTTAACCGGGTATTGAACTCAACCACCTGAAGAAGGCCGGAGCGTACAACAGCCGAAACGTTGTGATAAATATGGCGACAAAGATGAGGACAATAGTCCGAATAATGTAAATAATGTACATAATACCTCATCTCAGAAATATAGACAGACTCTAAAATTTCCTCTGATGAATAATAAAATATTCTTGGTCAGCCGACTGATTGATTTTCAACGATTGTAACCTATTTTATCCCGGTACGATAAACGGTTCCACTTTTAAGATGACTGCATGCTTTGGACGTCTATTGAATCTGAGATTCAATCCATATCTTCGATCCATGAACAAAGATTCTAGGAAAATGGTTGGCTCTTGCTATCACTCCCAAATGTACCTGACCCTTTCTAACGTGCTTTAGCTTTACAAGATTCATTTTTTTTTTTTTGCAAAATATGAATATTGCTGGCATATCTGGGTTGGAGCTATTGATTCCGCATTTTCAAACCATGGCATATTTCAAAATTATTTATGCGGGAATTGGTGATTTATTTTCCTCTCTACAACCACTTCCCCTTAGACATCGCAATCCTTGGGCGTCTCTATCATGTTGAATGTTCAGTTGAGCTCCATTCTTTAGTTTTATCGCCAGACATTTAGTCTGTCCTGGGTATGACGATAAACTACATCCGCGTCCAGGGTAAGACGATAAACTACATCCGCGTCCTTTGTAAGGCATAAACTACATCCTATAGCAAGGGGATCAGGGAACTTTGAGGAGCATGGAACCAACTCTTAATTGCTGGTGTTCCTTGGTCTACTCTGACCCTGGGTGGTAGCACCTGTCAGGGTCCCAGCTACTGGAAAATAGTTAACTATCCAAAAGTGGTCAAAGCACTATAAAAATCGGTTTTAATACCAGTAATACTTTTTTGGAAAAATTTTTAACGGCAGTACATCTTTGAAAAATAAAATATTTCCAGAAATAGATTTTTGGAAAAAAATATTACCAGCAATACATTTTGGGAAAAAAATATTACCAGCAATACATTTTTGAAAAAAAAAATATTTCCAACAATACATTTTTGCAAAAACAAATATTACCAGCAATACATTTTGAAAAAATATTACCAACAAAATATTTTTGGAAAAAAAAAAATATTACCAGAAATAAAAATCTTATCGGCATTAAATAACCTATTGGTAAAGCAAACCAAACCAAACCAGACATTTAGAGCTTTGATACGCCACACCCTCAACCTCTTGAATTTCTGTTCCAAATGTAAACCGAAATTTTCACACAAAGATTTCGTTTCCCAAGAACTGCCACTCTTTCGAACAGCCTCTCGCGTTCTTGCTGCCCTAAACATTTCTATGCTGAAAATATTCAATTGAACGGGCAATCATCAGCCTTCCTCCTCATATTCCTAATGTTAATTTATTACCAACTCCATTTCGTATCACACTCTTTAATCATAATTGCCATTTTGTTAATTGTAACACTTTAATCTCTTGAGCCTTGAACTGTATGAGATTTTAGCAAATCAAAAATATACATAGCTTACGACCATATCATGTTGAAATACCGGTTCCAGTACGATCACCGACGTTAAGCAATGTTGAACCTAGTTACAATCTAAATGAATGACAGCTTAGAAATACCAGGTGCTATAAACTTGGATGTGAGGGTGGTCTAATGGACAATGCATCAGAATTGCTAATCGTAGAGCCAAGTTCCAATTCCAGCCGAGTTCATTATATTCACTTACGCGCAGATACCCTCGACAAAGATATGCATCTACCCCATTCTCCCTCCAATTATGAAATAATTAGTAAGACATATATCAGCAAAATATTATTATTCCAAAAAACATTCTTAGAATCTAATATTTTCTGGCTTTAAATAACCTGCAAAGCGTTGATAAACCGTATAAAAAAGAATCAATAAATTAATCTACTGATTAAGCAGAAGAAATTAAAAGAAGAAATTAGTAAGACTTGTAAACCATTATTATCACCAATATATATTCTTACAATCTAACAAATTTTTCTGGCTTTAAATAACCTGCAGAGGGTTGATAAGCCGTAAAAAACGAATCAGTCAATAAAAATAATCGCTTTTAAAAAGATGTTTCAATATGAAGAAGAGAAAACATGTGTGCCATAAACATCGCCGTTATTTTAACTTCCGAAATTAGCTGATTTTTTTTTCTGGATGTTCATTTACTTTCTTAACCATTTCGCAAGGCATCAATGCTACTAAGACGCATGGCATTACTTGATATACAAAAGACGGAGAATAGTTTAGTGAAGAGAGAGAAGAATAAAAGAAAAGAAAAGGGGGCGAGTGGTGTTGCATTTACATTTTTAAAGATTGTCAATGGCTGGGGAAGAAGAAATCGGAATAGAGTTCAACAAGCAAGAAGCGAACGAAAATTACATCTAGCTATTTCAACAGTAAAAAAAAAAAAATGGGAACTAATAGCCAATCTAGCAGGACACTTAAATTCATGAGGTCGAGGAACATAGGAAAGTTCGTTGGAACTGTCATGAAAATATTTATTGAAAATACAAAGGGAACTCCTCTCACAACGGTGGGAATGTGACTAGAGTTGTCAGTACTGATAGCATTTTATCGAAAATGTTGAGATATATAGCCTGAGCAACAGGCAAGATACGATAGCAATATTCAATACACGGACGAATGGTGGATTTATAAACGAGCAAGATGGAATCTGACGAGAATGTTTTAAATATTATAGTGACAAGAAGACAATTATTGCTACTAAAATCATCGAAGCTCTTTAGACTTTATAAAAATGTGTTATTTTAATAATGACTCTTATGACTATCTGTACAGTTACCGCTGCTATAAAAATAAAGTTGTCTAATCTTTATGATGGAATTTATTTAAAATGTATCTGATGAATAAACGGTTATCACAACCATGACATAAGAGTTCTTGCCCTTTCATCTTTTTAGTCTTAGTTTTCATTAGAAAATGTTTCCCAATTCAACGCTTTTTGCAGTAATCGCAGAATTTAGTCAATTTGCCAAGTCAATTGAATATGACGGGTAGAGTATAATAGACCAGCTGAACTCCAAATTACCTTCCTGCGTTATTTTTGCTATATGCTGTCTTTGTGTTGCCATGCATGAGGACAGCATTTTTCCTATTGTCGAACGCTGGGAGATTTCCAACCAAACTACTATGGAAGCTAGAAGCTACTGTATCTATAATTGTTCATTCATAGACTTTTATTGCATTTTAAGAACTCTACACTTTTATTGCTTTTTAAGGACACTTGACTTTTTTGCGTCTTAAGAACTCTAGACTTTTATTGCGTTTTAAGTACAGTAAATGACAGAACAACCATTTCCCCATATGCACATCATTAATATTCTTCCATGGTGCCAACTTTTAGAGATTTACCTTTGTCAATCCACTACCTGTTTCGTTGAGCATTGTTGTATATAACCCACTTTTCATCGCCTGCTGTGGTGTATTTAAGGAACTGTTAGTCAAGATGATACTTTACTACTTATATTTTGTTCCCAAAAACATAATTTCACTATGACTCAACCTTATAAAAAAACAATAACTTACGGAATGATACCTTTTAAATTACAAAAGTTATATCGTTACACGTGATGATGGTACCTAAACGTGGTGTAATGGTTACCAAGCTTGTCTCGCTAAAATAATGAAGACTTTGTAGTGAGTTGGATTTTTTACAGGTTGCCCTGTGCATTAAGCCTTGTGCCACATCTAAGCTTCCCTCAGAAATTCGCCATTACACGTGATAATATTTGGAAAAGTCCGAAACGATTTAATAATGATGAAAATAACAAAAAAAAAAATTCATTCCTACAACTAACTCTTAGAATTATGTTGACATTTCCTGAAAACATAATTGTTTACCTGGAGAAGGTTGTAGAATGGATCGGTCCAAATGTTGTGGTAAAAGGAAAAGAAACCAAAAGAATATGATAAGTAGTTTGAAAAAATCCCACATATTTACACTCTTCTCAAAGTTCTTCAGATCCAAGCAGAGTAAAAAAAATCGTGTTAGATTTGTCTGACTCGTTTTCCACTTATTACAGACGACACCACCGCGTTATCATGAGATCTTTGAGGTTTTGTCAAAGACGTTAGGTCAATGAAGTTAATTTCCCCAATATCCTTACTTTCACCCCGAAGAAAAATCGATTATATGATCGATATTGACTGTATTTCCTGACAGAACACCAGGAACTTATCAAAGAAAAAAAAATAACTAAAGAAAGGTGATCCTGGTGTGATATTCCAAAGGATGACGAATTACAGACTTCCAACTCATGGCTTCATATCTCTTTGAGACTTGCTACTCCACAGGAAACTGGAGTCTAGACTTGCATCTATAATGCTAGAGAAGGCCTACTATCTTTGTAGGTAAATTAGCTCATTGCTGAATAAGGAAATTAGCTGATGCCGAGCTTCAGACGTGGTGAATAATGTTCGGACAGACATTGAATACGTCTTCGTAAACCAGAGCATCTTTAGTCCGATTCTCAGTGAGTAACTCAATACTTGGAACCTGTGACAGACGAGAGTAAGTGAATGCATACGTGGAGGGGTACTGAAAAAGGTTTTCGAGTTTACCATGACAAGATCCCTAACATGATACTGATGCTTAGTCAAATTTTAATACTTTTTCATATGTATATATATGATGTTGTACAGAAAAATATTAGTACATAAATTTCTAAAAACTCCGACAGTGAGTACGCTTACCCAATGAATACATCAATTTAAATATAAATATAAACATATACATGTATATATAGAAGTGCGCTGAAAAATCTTCACAGACGAGTATATATATATATATATATATATATATAGAGAGAGAGAGAGACACACATACATATATATATATATATATATATATATATATATATATATATATATATATATGTGTGTGTGTGTCTCTCTCTCTCTCTCTCTCTCTCTCTCTGATTTAACCAGTAGATAAGACAGTATTTATGAATAAAAACGACAATAGGAAAACTAGTAATTGCTGACGCGTTTCGTCCAATGTGGAATTTATCAAAGCAAAATACGAATTTTTTCGTATTTTGCTTTGATAAAGTCCACATCCGACGAAACGCGTCGGCAATTACTAGTTTTCCAATTGTCATTTTTCATATATATATATATATATATATATATATATATATATTGGTAGGAAAAAATATTTGTACACATACAATTTTTTTTAATTTATAATATTTTCAACTAATGAATAAACATACTTTTCACAACTAATGTATAAACATACTTTTCATTAACTATACACAGACGCATAATAACTAAATAACTATACACAGACGCATAATAACTAAATAACTATACACAGACGCATAATAACTAAATAACTATACACAGATGCATAATAACTAAATAACTATACACAGATGCATAATAACTAAATACGCATAGAAAAGAGAGAAAAAATCGATTTAATAGAAATAAATCCCATTTATCTATTTTAACATTTGGATATTTTTTTTTATTATTATGCTGTTTCTCGATCTAAGCTTTCGGCTCACATGAGCCATCATCAGAGTGCTTATATGAACATTACAACAGAGATGAATTCCGCTCATGTTTACATAGAAGTTTTCTATATTTTGGACATTTTTTTCTTTATTTTCCGCCGAAACTAAAATTACTATAGGAATCTTAGAACGGGTGATGATTAAACATAATAGATGTTCGTTATCTTTTATATTTAACAATATATGTTTGAAGAATGATGTGCTGCCCCAATATATATATATATATATATATATGTTAAGAAATGGACAAGGTCCGACAATTTATTTATTAAAGACATTTTTATTTATGTTTAACGTTGTTATTTTATAGATACAAGTATTTAAGCAAAATGCTCTGTTTAAGATAAACAGTATTAAATAACATTTACCGGCCTGAATGTCCGAGAAATTTTCATAGAAAATATTCGTTCATAGACAGGATTCGAACCTGCATCCTATACGGAACTGTCATATACGCTGACATGCCTTAACCACTCGGCCACCATGAACCTTATGGTAGACAAGGTCGAATTTACTGTTATAAACTACAATCTTCCATGAATCTCGTACATTCATAACTGCTCTGGCGTATAGGATGCAGGTTCGAATCCTGTCTATGAACGAATATTTTCTATGAAAATTTCTCGGACATTCAGGCCGGTAAATGTTATTTAATACTGTTTATCTTAAACAGAGCATTTGCTTAAATACTTGTATCTATAAAATAACAACGTTAAACATAAATAAAAATGTCTTTAATAAATAAATTGTCGGACCTTGTCCATTTCTTAACATATGACGTCATTTGTTTACATTCGATACGCCAGAGCAGTTATGAATGTACGAGATTCATGGAAGATTGTAGTTTATAACAGTAAATTCGACCTTGTCTACCATAAGGTTCATGGTGGCCGAGTGGTTAAGGCATGTCAGCGTATATGACAGTTCCGTATAGGATGCAGGTTCGAATCCTGTCTATGAACGAATATTTTCTATGAAAATTTCTCGGACATTCAGGCCGGTAAATGTTATTTAATACTGTTTATCTTAAACAGAGCATTTGCTTAAATACTTGTATCTATAAAATAACAACGTTAAACATAAATAAAAATGTCTTTAATAAATATATATATATGTATGTGTATATATATATATATATATATCTTATGAAATGGATCAAGTCCGACAGTTATTTAATATATTTTTGTTTATATGTTAATTTTAATAATGGCATTTAAAAAATTTACTATCATTCCAATCAATAGTTTAATTAGCAATGCATGGTCATCATTAAAATGATGAACCCCAAATGTAATTTGCAGGTCAAGGACACTAATTTTAATGCCTTTTTGTAAATAAACAGTATTAATTACATTTACCTGTCTGAATGTTCGAGAAATGTCGTAGAAAATATGCGTTCTCCAAAAGGAATCAACCTGTGTCCTATACAGAACCTTTAATTGATCTGACATGTCATACCACTCAGCTATAGAGAAGCGTCTGGTTGGAAAAGTTCAAATTACTGTTTTAAACTACAAATTTCGACGATCTTACCCGAAAGAACGTAGCTGCTCACGAAACATACTTTAACATATACGACACAGGTTCGATTCCTGCCGGAGAGCGTATATTTTGTACGAAATTTCTCGAACATTCAGGCTGGTAAATGTAATTAATAAAAAAAAAAAAAAAAAAAAAACAGGACATTTACTTAAATAAATTGTATCTATTAAAATAACGTGTATATATATATATATATATATATATATATATATATATATATATATATATATATATATATATATATATATATATATATATATATATATATATAATCGACTGTCCTGTCGAGATTCGACGTATGAGGGTCAAGCAGATCAGTTTCCAGGAAACCGACAGCCCGACACCGGCACATGAGATTTGATTATAGTGGTGAAGGTTTCGTGCAGGACCATCCACACTTTTTGAACGGACGAATACAGAGACCTGGTGCACCGAATGCCACAAGGTTCCCAAACGACCTTCCACAGGTTTTGAATTCAGAGTTGTCCTTCTCCTAGACCAGTTGCCATCCTAGGCTATAGAACCCAGTCTGTCCTGCTATTTTACCCATAGCTGGAGGGAGAGGAAGAGGATTCATACCTTTCCCAAGGGCATTAGCACGTAAGTGAATGTAATGGATTCAACGGGAATTCGAAGGAGGCAGGTGGAGTAATGGATAGCGGCTTGGATTGAGGAATCGCAGAGCCGAGTTCGAATTCCAGTCGAATCCATATATATATATATATATATATATATATATATATATATATAGAACGCAAAGTTCAGGTCATGTGTTTTACGTAGTAGGACGACTATTTTGATATGCTGGTCAGTGGGGCATTATGGGTAGCAAGGTCAGGTATATTGAAATTGGCGAGTCTAGTTCAAGTCCATCCAAGTTTGATATGCGTTAGTTTGTAAGGCATGATTTCATTTCATCCGCTATCTATAAGCTGAATAGAAGCTTAAACTTGTGGCACCAGATTCAGCGAGCAATTCGTCTCACAGAAGAACCAAATTAATTTCCACATCATGTAAAGTTTAAAACCACGCTCCTGTCTACCACAACACAGCGAGTAAAATCGTGGCAAGCATTGATTTTCTGTGCTCTGATGGGACATAACATTCAAAAAATTTACTATCATTCCAATCAATAGTTTAATTAGCAACGCATGGTCATCATTAAAAGAATGATCCTGAAATGTAATTTTCAGGTCGGGGACACTAAAATCATGCATATGCGGAAGTTTAAATATCTGGGAAGATAGCGGACGGTAGGTGTGACGCAGAGATCCGAACACGGATTGGGATGGCCAATGATGCATTCCAAGTACTGCGAGATAAGGGGTATTTCTTTGGTGACAAAGAAAAGAGTACCGAGCTGATACGTAACATCTGTCCTCCTATACGGCAGCGAATGTTGGACGGTCTCCTCAAAGATGAAAACGTATCTCGAGGCAGCGGAGATGTGGTTCTACAGAAGGATGCTAAGGATATCATGGAACGAGCGTGTGAGCAACGATGAGGTCTTGGGGAGTGAGCTTATACTTAACATAAGGAAGAAGTAGATGAAATTTCTGGTCATGAGAAAGGAGGTCCTGGAGAATCTGATACTCACAGGTCGAATAGAGGGAAAAAAGACAAGGGAAAGCGGGCTTAAGCAAGTGGATGGTAGAATGTGGTGGTGGTGGTGGGGGGAGTTGGCAGAGGCATGAAACATGTGGAGAACCACAAGGGATAAGGGAAGTGAAAAGCCATGATTGCCTACGTCCTGAAAATACACGGCATATAAAAAGAAAAAAAGTGTTCTTCAGCTACGGTTGGTAGACAGATAAAGGGTTTGGTTCGATTGAATTATGTGACGTCGTCCCCCGGTCGCAGCGCCGACTGTGACGTTCTATCCTGATCTACCACAGCACCAGTTGTGACGTCCCCAAACAGCACCAATTTTGACGTCCTCGCCGCGGCGCCAGCTGTTCGCTCCTCGCTGCTCCGTTCGGGTGTCGCTGCTCCAAACGTGACGTCCACCTGTCGCGTCAGTCGTGTTGTCTCGTCCTGTGACGACCAACTGGCTTGGTATCGGTCGCGGCACCCAAATGTGACGTTCTAACCTCTTGGTGGTTCGGGTGGGAATCTGGTTAGATTTGATATCAGCCTCGTCGTTCCCAACTCGCTTCCAACTCCTGGTTACCAAGGTAACTGCATTGATCCTCAGTCCGCCTACCCACGTTGTGAATTGATCTTAGGCAGACGAGATCAAACAGTGGTTGGGGCCGTAATGCAAACTGAGTTCAACGGGGGTGATACTACACAAATATGCATAAAAGAAAACAAAATGAAAACTCAAAAAGTTCAAAGTATCAAAGAAAAAGGTAACAAACTTTATGTCTAGTTATTCGATGCATAGGACTGCATCTATCTCCCGACCCGTTCTGTGGATTGTGACACGTCGATTTCCGTTAGGCAAGTTTTAACGCTTCAAGTTGTTTGCTCTCTAAGAAATTGGTGTTTCGGTGTGTCTTTGGACGAAAGTCGAAAAGACTTATTTCGGTGGTCTGGTTCTAAGTCGCTCTTCAAAATAATTGTTTTTTGGGTTGAAGAGGAGTCCCAAATTTGCGTGAATCTTGGTCAGCTGTCTCGACGCGGATTCAACTCTGGAAACTCAACTCTCCGCTGGAGTCCGAACTGATTTATGCCTGTTGGGGCCTCGCTTTTATTGACGCCGACCAAAACCGGGGTGGGTCTCTTGGCTTCGGGGGGTTCCTCGATAATTCTAAATACATATCCACCTCTTTTATTTCTGGTTAAGGATTTTCCACTCTTTTCCATTTTTGGGAACCTTTCCTCACTCCCACTTTCTCACCATACCTCTGAGGGGCGTGAACTGCTTTCCCCACTTCTTCGTAGCAGCTTCTCATACTTATACTCTGGATGGGGCGTCGACAGCCTTCTTCGTGCATCACGTGATCACCACTCGGCCAATGAGGTCTTGGTCGGGTATCTTTCCTCCTCCTTCGTGCGTCACGTGATCACCAACTTGACCAATGATGTCTTAGTCGGGTGTGAACAATCCGTGGCTTTGTTTCGGGAAAAAAAAAATTTCTTGCTTAACTAAAAAAAATGACCTCTTCTCTTTCCCTTTTCTTCCGCTTAAATCGCCGTTATCATTTCTCTAGCCACCAACGGACAATATGACAACTCTTGTTCTACACGTGGTGTTTGTCAGGTATTTTATAGCTAATTTATCAAGATGGGTGGTCTTCTTAACATGGCTTCAAAAAAGAAATATCCCTAAAGTTTTCAGTCAGTCTGTCGCCTCAAAGGAAGAAGGAAAAAAACTTCTGGGTCCCCATTCATTTTCCTTCGGTACATATTCCTGATAACATAATTTTATTATCGCAGGCCAAAGTTGTTTCGTCGAAAAAAATTCGGTCAGCGGCACTGCTTGTGTGGCATTTAATTTTTCATATCTGTCCAAAGTCCTTTTTAGTGGCCTGTTTCTCGTCACTTATCGAAATAGCATTTTCACTTGAATTTTTCCCTGGCCAGTGGTCCAGCCGTTCGTTTACGCACCTAGATAACACAGCCGTTATCAAAACACATCTGATTCCTTCTTTCTTTCCCTTTCTTTTTTTACTCAAAAATTCCCTGTCATTGTAATGACACCCTTTTTCATTTGTTACTTATCAATATTTTCATTGTCTCTTAGCCGTGTGTGTGGATGCTTATCACCTACAATTCGTCTCGCCTTTCTTTCTGCCTTCTTTTCTTTCTCTTCCTTTCTCTGCCTCGTAAATGGTGCCACAATATTTTGTACGGTTTATCAAACTTTTGCAGGTTAGTTATAACCAGAAAATAGTTTTAGATTATGAGATTTTTTTTGGAGATAATAAAGATTTATTGATACGAGTTTTACTAATTAACCTATAGCTGTGTATGTCGATGGTGGGGGGGGGCGGATTGATAACTTTCCGAATAAGAGTAAGTGAATATAACGAACCGGTCTGGAATTAGAACTCTGATCTCCGATTTCCATTTCGGAGACATTGTCCATTACACCATCCACACATCCAAGCTTACAGCACCTGGTATTATCAAGGGGTCAACCATCTAAGTAATGAACAACCTGGCCGTTGCTTAACTTCACTGATCCTACCGAGAACCGGTATTTCAACGTGATGTATTCGTAAGCCACAATTTCGAAAAGTCAACGGAAAATAAATGCAATATATTTTACGAGGGATTTATAGCAAATCATATAGAGTAAAGTTAAGGAAGCTGTGGAGAATCATAATTGCTTACTTTCCTAAATGAAGACTGTGCATGTGATGTGCTAGACTGTAATATATGTAGAATGACAAATTGAAATTGTCATCCCCCGTTAGCGGAAAAGTGTTGACAAGATCGTCAGATTGATTCTCTTATAAATGAGGGCGGCCAAGCAAAATATTTGCCTACCAACAAGACGCAATTTGCTTCTACAGTATTCAGTCAAGTAGACGTCAGCATGACATATTGCTGAAAGGTACTACGCGGGAAATGATTTCACGTTCTAAATCAGAAACTCGGGCGGGGATATGCACACACACACACACACACACACACACACAAACGTACACATGAGATCACACTCACACACACAGATAAACACACAGACATAGATACACACACACACACTCTCTCTCTCTCTCTCTCTCTCTCTCTCACACACACACACACACACACACACACACACACACACACACACACACACACAGAGACACACTCGCCCAGGCGCGTGCACGATATGTGTCCAGAAAATATCCAGCCACTTTCAATATCACGGAAGCTTCGTTTTCACAGCTTTAAACAGCAGAATCAGCTTTTCTCTTTCTATCTATCTATCTATCTATCTATCTATCTTAAAGGATAGCATACTGCGAAGGTATACACAGATATTCAACCCGCCTTCAATTTCTCTCTCTCTCTCTTTCTTTCTCAATACAGGGTGCGATGGATAAATTGTCGTCTAAATTACGCAGAAATGGGAACAACACTGATATCTCATTTTAACAAATATACAGGCTGCGATAGATAAATTGACGTTTAAATGATCCCCCCCCACCACCACCAAAAAAAAAAAAAATGAAATTATTACTGACATCTCATTTTAACAGATATATTTCGAAAAATTGCACTAAAATATCTTGAAATATTAAAGAGTGAATTTATTCAATAAAATCCCTAATTAGCTCTCGACGACTTCGGAATCTCTTTCAACTCTTTTGGATTGTCTCCTTGTTTAAGTTAGTGAATGCTACCATAAAAACCTTGCCTTCAGTTCATCTTTGGTGTTACAAGAAAATGTGTTGGTCTCTCGATCAACTGCGCCCCAGAGATAATAATATGGGTGGCAGAGTGGCGAATGCGATGGCCAGATGTAAGAACTGATGTGATCGCAGAAATTGTTTGATAGTCATGACAGGGTTCTCCTGTTTGTGTGGCATGTTTCAGAATCCTGATGCCAGATATAGGGTCTTCCAGTAGCCATTATATTGACCCAGGCCAGCACTAACTCTTCCAGCCACATGATGCAAGTCACCGTTTGATGTGCTGTAGGAATTTGAATGGAGGCATAATTTCGCCATCACTTGTGATTTCGGTTAGATACATCATGCAACACTTTCTGAATCCTGTTCACTGTCCATTACCAACAAATTCGAGAGTTCTTTTCTTATCAGAACGATCGGAATGAGTTTTCCGAGATGCCCTACATTTATGATCACCATTAGACTCGTCCATTTTTTTAGGAATCTTCTGTACTTTTCTCAGATTGACACCCAATCTCTTTGAAATGGAACCTCCTGCCCGAATGCCAAGGAGTACAGCATGACGTTTCCAAATTTCTGCCAGAGTGAATTGCGTTATGGAGCTAATTTTTTTCAAAGACGGTGCCCAACTGACCCTACTATACTGTGCAGTCGTCAAAATCAAACAACACGCATGCGCGAAATGAAACATATATGTCGACAACTTAACTATTTCACCCAGTATATATTTTCGTTTTCCAATTTTCTGTTTTCAGACATTTTCGAACGCTATCTCTTCGGAGTTCTCTTAATTTACGGTAAATTATTTTTTAAAAATATATTTCATCAGAAAGAGAAAAACACAAGTAGATATAAACTGATATCTTTTACAAATGTATATTTTCTTCTCCTGAATATGTTCGCTTTATCTTAAATCCGCGTTATGTTATGTTAGGATTTATCAAATATTTTAACACTAACATTTCTAAATAAAAACGGTCTAAAATATATTTTTATTACTTCAAAGAATGTTACTTTCATAGACCCCAAATTATAAATATTAACTTAAAATGTTTCACCTAAAACTTCAAATAGTGTTATTATTAATACTCCTCGTGTGTATGCGAAAGAAATAAACAGAAAGACAACTATTTACATGAATCTGAATGATTCAGATACTGAACTTTGTGTTCTAATCGGTAAGACAGCTGTCATGATAAGTGTTTTGGTTAAAGCTAATTACCATCTTTACTATCATGAATGAACTAATTCATTCATGATAAGTAGTCCCGGGTAAGTGCACCTCGACGTGGTGTAATGGTTAGCAAGTTTATCTTGCTATATCAGTTACTACTGAAAAGTGAGTTCGATCCTCACGGGATGCCCCATACTTTCGGCCTTGAGCCACATCTAAGCTATGCTTGTGAAAAAAAGGCACCTCGGCGTGGTGTAATGGTTATCAAGCTTGTTTTGCTATGTCAGTTACTGCTGAAAAGTGAGTTCGACCTATGTTTTCGGCCTTGGAAAATCTTAAGTAGTCCCGGGTAATTGTAGCTACTATGATTGCAGTGACTTTTCTAGATGAGTAGTGAATACTACTATCACGACAGAGTCTGTCGAGGTAAGTGTTGTGTCTTGCCAGGCCCCACATCAGCAGTGAGACATTCTTTCGAGAATCAGAGATATTAGTTCAGTTTTCGCCGAAATTGTATTTCGTTATATCAGATTGATGTTGCCCACTAACGAGAAAAAACGAAGATCTCTTTGGTTTCGTTTGGTTTATTTTGCTTTACGGTATATCAATGCATCAATGGGTTATTTAATGCCGATTAGATTTTCATAGTATAGGTCCGTATGAATAGGCGATGCATTAATTTTTTTTTTTTAAATGTATTGCTGGTAATATTTTCCTTCTTCAAAAATGTATTTCACAGTGTTTTGATCCCAGTTTGTGGGTTAACTATTTGCCCATAGCTAGGACCCTAATAGGTGCTACCACACCGTGCCTGGAGGTACATTGGAACAACAGCAATTGATTAACCTCTCGATCAGAGGCTTTGCCGCCAGATGAAGTTTATCGTCTTACCCGGGACGACGAAGATCTGTGAGTTGCGATAAAAAGCAACTGAAATTAAGATGAAGTAAATAATCTATTAACATTATCATTACCATAATTTACCCAAACTTTATATTTAATGAAAATTCTCTGTTCAAACATTAATCTCAATATAACTAATAAATTCATTATATAAAGGATTCCTCTTTTGAATATTTGCCACAAATTACAACGAGCACTGCTCATGCCAGGATATAACTGACAGTTGAAAAGTAAAACGTTATTTCAAACTCTCTCCCACGTATTTTACAACAGAAAGCGTGGGCTAGACAAATACTGTAAAATGATAACAGTCGCGAATGTAATTCCAGACCCTACCGTACTGGTCAGAAATTTGACAATCTAAACGAAGCGGGGCGGAGGTTTATCCCGGTGGGCATGGAATTGTGACAGTTAAGTATTGTCTTTGTTTAAGTTTAGATATGAAACCGAAAACCGCGCGAAACCTAACCCTTCGGTTCCGGCTGTAGAAAAATCCGGAACTCTGATGTTGATTCCTTCAGTAGAAAGACAAGTCACCCCGTGGAACGGATGGGTAGATGGCAAACATTTTGAAAAGCGTTTTCACTATCTCCTCTTTCTCGATTCCTCAAAGAATCGATGAGTACTATCTCAACACCACAACTGAAAATAAAGCGAGAGAGAAAAAAAAACAAAAATTAAAAAAAAATAAGAAGCGATGTGTCTGTCGATAGAGCTTTTGACTACCACTAGAATCCAGAAACGACACGCAACTGAATATTTTCCATTTATACTCAGCTGGACGATTTTTCTCACTAACAAATGTTTTTTGTAATCAGCAACAAATTAAAGAATTCTCCGATGAATTTATCGGTTTTTTTTTCTTCGACATTTTTTCTATTTTGAATTATTTCGAAAAAAATAAAATAATAAAATAAAATAAAAACTACTTGTTGTCAATTCGGAAAAATTCTATAGAGGCCGAAGTGAATGTTTTATTTGAATAAATCTTTCTATTTCTTTATTTTTATTTCATTTATTTTATTTTTTTTAATAAATAATCGGCTATTTTTTTTTATTGAAGAAATTGATATTTAATGTTCAGAAAAATATTTAAAATTTCCCTCTAGCTGCTGGTTGATAAGGATTAGTCGCCATGATGTTTGTCACTTGGAATCTAAACGGTTAATTTGAAAGATGTTTAATATAATTAAAATGTTTTCAGCTATCAATAGCTGACTAATTCATCAAGGAATGTGCAGTCAGAGATGTCATTAATGAAGCAGGTCTCTGCAGGATGAGATATTTAAGAAAAGGAAGGGAGAATCAGCTTGAAGAACGTCATCATGGCTGCAAAAGAACAAAATGGAAGTGAGTGATACTATATTTGAAATATGAAAATATTATCTATCACTTTCTTTCTCTCACTGTCTGTCTGTCTGTCTGTCCGTCTCTCTCTCTCTCTCTCTCTCTCTCTCTCTCTCTCTCTCTCTCTCTCTACACAGATATATATATATATATATAGAGAGAGAGAGAGAAAGAGAGAGAGGGAGAGAGAGAAAGAGAGAATGTTTGTCTGATTTGAAAATTTTTTATATATTATATATATATATATATATATATATATATATAATGCGAATGCCATAGCCCAATATATCATACTATTTTGGCATCAAGTCGACTCCGTGAGCAAATTAAAAACATTCCAGGACTCGCAATCCTGAAATTTTGGATTCCAAAGTTTTCATAACTCTCACTGTCTGTTTGTCTCTGTCTATGTCTCTCTCTCTCTCTCTCTCTCTCTCTACACAGATATATATATATATATATATATATATATATATATATATATCGTTCCGTGGCTCTAGATATCTCCAAAGCGTTTGATAGAGTTTGACATGCCGGCCTTCTTCGCAAGCTTCAGGGTTATGGAATTTCAGGTCGATTGTTTGACTTAATACAATCATTCCTATCGAACCGTGTATTGAAGGTCGTTCTCAACGGATTCTCCTCAAGTTCCTATCCCACAAACGCTGGTGTTCCCCAAGGCTCCACCCTAGGCCATACTGTGATCGTTATCTTCATCAACGATCTTCCTGACGTCATAGATTCCTAAGTAGGCATCTACGCAGACAATACTACAATTTACTTCTGCCTCAAAAACAAATCTAGTGTGATTGACAGAACTAACCTGGCCGTTCGTCTCGAAAATGACCTCCAATCGGTTGTGAACTGGGGCAGGAATTGGCTGGTTAATTTTAACGCCTCAAAAACAAAACTGCTCTCTATTACTCATCACAGAGAACTATCCCTGACCCTCCCCCCCCCCGTTAGAATGTCTGACGCTCAACACCACGATAGCACCTCTTTGCGACTACTCGGTCTCACATTGTCTGCTGACCTGAGATGGAACAAATACATTGAGTCAATAGCTTCGTCCATCGCAAGGAAAGTTGGCTCCCTGTGCCGCGCCAGGAATTTTTTCGCGCCGTAGTCGATCCTTCAAATCTGTAAATCAACCATTCGCCCTTGCATGAAGTATTTCTGCCATATATGGTCTGGAGCCCATTCTGTTTGTCTCAAGGTCCTTGATAAGACCCAGAGACGGATATGCAATATAAATGGCCCTAATCTGGCATTTCGTCTGCAGTCGAAATCTCATAGACGTGCAGTCGCTTCCCTCTGTCTTTTTTTACAAATACTTTCATGGTCACTGCTCTGATGAGCTGCTTTAGCTGGTTCCCAAATTTCATGAATTTAAGCGTTCTACTAGGCTGGCATCTTGCTCACACCCGTTCACTGTCTAAACTGTTAAATGTAGCCTTCTCTTCTATTCGAATAGCTTAATATCTCGCACCTCTAGCCCGTGGAACTCCCTCCCGTTTTCCTGTTTCCCTGATAGGTATAATCTCCAACTGTTCAAACGTAATGTCAATCGACGTCTCCTGAAGCCTTGATCTATACCCTATCCTTCTCATCATCCTTTCCTCTATCACTCCTATTTAGTCTCTCGAATTCTCTGTAACCCCTTGCGTGCCTTACTTTGGGGTATAAATATATATATATATATATATATATATATATATATATATATATATATATATATATATACCACCCAGGATGGATATCTTTATTCTAAAACTGCGAGTCATTACCCATTTTTGCTTATTTCCCTACTTTTTTGATGTAATACGCTAAAATAAAGCGTATATATATATATATATATATATATATATATATATATATATACTTTATTTTAGATGTATTACATCAAAAAACATGTCAAAACGCTACACAATTGTTGTCGTGTTTCGATACGATTCAACGCATCTCATCAGGCGAATGTAAATGACTGGTAAGTGAACGATTTCTTGGAATTTAAAAGCCAAATACAACCTCTTTTTACGAGAAAAAAAGGAGGAAAAATAAAGAACGAAAGGAGAGGAGGTAGTTATAGGGTTCGGGAGCTTTACACAGATCAACCAATCAAAATGACGATCTTAAATTTAAAGTAGGGGAAGAAGGAAAAATTTAGAAGCTGAATTTAATAAATGTGTCATGACACGCAGTTTTAGAATCAAAGACATCAATCGAAAGCGGTTGTAAATGGTTACGATATTGTACACCATGCAGTGTCATTTCCTACGAAAAGCTATATGCCCTGTGAGTTTCAACAGAAAAAAAAACGCCGACCTCTTTTATACTTGATAAATAAACAGCCTCTTTAAAATTGAAACGTATAGAAATAACTTGGAATATTAATATACAACTGTTGACTAACGATTCTTTATATAAGGTGTTAATAACAATAACCAATCAATACAAAATGCCAACTAAATACCAACACATTCGTACAAAATGTTACTAAAAATGCGAGAAGATTAATACAAAATTATATTAAACCTGAATTAAACTTACCAATAGAAAGATAAGCCATATATGGTACAACAAAGTTCAACTAAAATCTAAGAAAAAATAATTGTCAGATTTTAAATCTAGCAGAACTGTAAGGTAAAAAGTAGACAGTGTTTACAATTTACTGTTAATTCAGATCTTTGGTTAAGTAAAAGATCCTTATCAATGAACCTGATAATATTTCATTTTTCCTGTAAATACAGAAAACATGTCTCATGTAAGGATCTACATGCCTTATATATATATATATATATATATATATATATATATATATATATATATATATATATATATATATATATATATATATATATATATATATATATATATATATATATATATATATATATATATATATATATATATATATATATATATATATATAGGACACATGGACACAGTGGATAAAGGCGTTGGTTAGATCCAGTGACAGACCCAAAGAATGTGAGTTCAGTACCCGGTTAAGCCAGTGGAGAACTTTCAGAGGAAAAATTAGCAGGAGATAACTGATAACTGACATCAATCAAACATGGCACGTGGAACTAGAACAGTCTACCCCAGTGATCGAAATAAAGGGTTCAGTTCGAAATTCCAACCACCTGAAAAAGGCCGGAGCGTACAACAGCCGAAACGTTGTGACAAATATGGCGACAAAGATGAGGGCAATAGTCCGACTAATGTAAATACTGTATATATATATATATATATATACACGTTTTATTTAAAACGCCTAATAGAAGAAATTCTTTTTGAATTTGTAGGTCTGTTGAATTGGATCGTGATTACGATTCAAATGTAGTAAATTACAAGGTAACCAAAAAAGTTCTGTCCGTTTTTAAAGGAAAAAAAGAAAACGCTTCACATTATGTGTAACTTATAATTAGCCTTCGAAGTAATCGCCATCGGCATCCAGCAACTTCTGCCAACCTGTCTCCAGCTGTTCAATGCCCTTGCGGTAGAACTCGGTGTTTGACGCAAAGAAGTCCGTGAGGGCTTTGCGCAAGTCTGCTTCATTGGTGAAGGATTTCCCACGAAGATGATTATCCAGGGAGTGGGACAGGTGGTAATCGGATGGCGCAAGGTCAGGTGAATAAGGTGGATGGCACAAAGTCTCCCACCCAAGATGCTGTGTAGTATCCCTGACCACTCGCGCGACATGCGGCCTGGCGTTGTCATGGATGAAAAGCACACCTTTCTGATTCACCAGTGCTGGCTCCTTCTGGCGCAATGCCTGTTGCACACGTTTCAATTGCTGCGAGTATAGGTCTCCAGTGACCGTTTGGCCCGTTGGTAGCAGTCCATAATGAACCACTTGACGACCTGTCCACCAGACACAAAGCATAATCTTGCGTGGGTGCATAGGCGGTCTTGCGGTGTGAGGGACAGCATCCTGAAGATACAACCATTGTCTGAAACGCTTGGGAGTTTCGTACAGAACCCACTTTTCATCACTGGTAAGCACTCGATTGAATAAGGATGCGGTATGTTGGCGAGAAAGCAGCGATACACAGGCTGCCACACGTTGTACCTTGTGGACCTCCAACAGCGTTTACGGAACCCAATTGCTCAGTTTGTACGTCTTACCTAGGCGGTGCAGGTGAAGTCTAACTGTTTCATCGGAAACGTTGAACTGTCTTGCAAGCTCACCACACGTTAGACTACTGTTCTCGTCAATGGCTCCCTTCAGGACTCCGTCATTCAAGACCTGTAGTCGTCCACTGCGAGGCTCATCATTGAGAGACAAATCTCCCGACTTGAATTTTCGAATCCAAGGCCTTGCAGTACGTTCATCCACAGCACTATCCCCAAACGCTTGACATATGCGGCGACTTGATGCAGCTGCTGATAAGCCCACTTTGAAGTCGTAAAGCAAACAGCCCCGAACAAAGATCTCTAGACACTTCCATCCTTCTCACAGCTGTCCGGCTTATAACTGAGGGCCGGGCACGGTGCGCGTGTTTTGTATAACGTCTGATGTTCCTACTTCCGTCTGGCCGAATTTGAAAACAATTCCTACACGCATTTCGTATATATTTCAACTTCATTCAATGACTAATCAAAAAACAGACAGAACTTTTTTGGTTACCTTGTATAACTATGTAATATTAGTCTTTGAGCCTTTTATATTATATTCTTACTGTGTCCTGGACATTGAATTGTACTTGGATTCTATCCTCTTGGAAATATATATATATATATATATATATATATGAAGAAATATAGTCTTAAGGTGTGCTATATTTATGGGATAAAGTGCTCAATAACAGAGATAGAGCGTGTGTATATATAAAAGTGAACATTGAAGTCAACACTTAGAGGCAACAATCTGTTTCATGCTAGACGCAATCGTTAGGCCACGATATATATATATATATATATATATATATATATATATATATATATATATATATATATATATAATTGCAGGAGTGTGCGAAGAACTTTAGTCCGAATTGGTTTACTGTTTTGTCCTTCGCACTCTCCATTCCATTTGAGAGCACTAGAGTCTCTGTATATTCGATCCAGGGAGCCATCTTTGTGTAAGCAAAGAGACTGTCTCCTTGGGCTTCACGTTATTACACTCTAGTGTTTATCATAATTTCCCCCCTCACACTCCGTTATATTTTTTTTTCTCCCCCGTTTATTGTGCATATTTGCACAGTTTAAAAAAGATATATATATATATAATATTTACTTATTTAAATGTTTTTTTTTTCCTTCATACCATTAATCTTTTCATTTTTAATGTTTTAATTGTATGTAGGGTTTGTGTGTGAGTCAATTTATATTGCAATAATTGTGAAATAGTTCCCAGTCGACCCTGATGAGCTTGGGAACGAAACCGGTTGGTCTGCTTTGTGAGTGTTATCATCTCTTATTTTTAATTTTTTTTCCATAATGCCTTTAAGAAATAATTCATATTTATTCCTTGCAATATTACGGTTTTGCACCTCCAACAATTTATTTAAATATTTTAAACGGAGGTATCCCAGAGACATTATCAAAAACTTGATAAAATTCTTCTTATTAAGGCAAGATTGAGAAATCTAAGGAGTAATTGTAAATTTCTTCAAGCCTGTATAGATAATCATGTTTGTCCCTCCTCTTTTTTGTTTAGAATTAGGAGCGCTAAACTGAATCCAGGTCTAAAAATTGAGGAGATTTTTATGAGGGACTCTATTCAATTTTATACAAATAGAATCCATCTACTCACCCGTGATCTTACTGTCCTTTATAGAGAATGTTTAACCGACCTTTCATTTTTTGATAGGATTAGGTTCTGTCATTACGTGGGCTCTATTCAATCTAAATCTTTAAGAAGATTATTTAGTGACAAACAATCTAAGTCGCAGCATTTAATCAGTAAACGGTTTGGACATATTATAGAACCAATTTCGGGAGTTATCACCAAACTGTCTACTTACGAGCTTTCCGAGCTAGAATCTAGTATACTCTCGCATGGCCTTGACCACTGCATTCCATTTAGGGCTCCTGATAAGGAAAAAATTGTTTCCGAATTTGAAGTGCTATCTTCGCAGTTGTGCAGACTTGTGCCTTGTTCTTCTGACTTACTTTCTAATCTTAAGGCTACTCTCAACAGCTCTGCGCATACTTATGCTCTAACTCCGGTAGCCCTTTCTGAGTCTAAGTGGAGTCAACAGCACCGTTCCGTAGTCAGGAATTTAAAGGCAAATAACAACTTGGTTATTACTCGTCCTGATAAGGGGGCTGGTATTGTTCTATTGGATCATTCTGATTATGTCTCCAAAATGCAATGCATTATTGGTGACACCACAAAATTTCTTCCTCTTGGTCCAGTAGAGACACATGATCGTACTATTCCTTTAGAAATCAAGTTTCAAAAGAAACTTTTATCTTGGGCCAAACGTGGGTTAATATCTCGTGAAGTCACAGATGATATTAGACCTGTTGGATCTATTCGTCCTCGTCTATATGGCCTTCCTAAAATTCATAAGGATAATGTACCCCTTCGACCCATCTTGTCCATGTCAGGCTCGTCTCAACATAAGGTTGCAAGTTTTCTTTCAAACCTTCTTCAACCTGTTGTTGAACACTTTAGTTCGTATACTATCAAAGATTCTTTTTCGTTTGCTCAGATTATTCGTGATACTCCTTCTAAAAAGAAATTTATGTGTTCTTTTGACGTATGTTCTTTGTTTACTTGTGTTCTAGTGTTGGAAACGATTGATATTTGTTGTAACATGTTATATCGAAGTAGTTTGTCACCTCCGGATATCCCAGAAATGGTTTTTGTTGAGCTTATGAAATTTGCTACTATGTCTGTGGAGTTTAGCTTTAACAATTTCATGTACAGACAGATAGATGGGGTAGCTATGGGCTCTCCTTTGGGTCCCGCTTTAGCCAACATTTTTGTCGGCTTTTATGAGTCGTCCCTCCTCACTGATGACAATGCACCGTCTATGTACCATCGATATGTGGACGATACATTTTGTCTCTTTAATAGTGAAGTGGAAGCTGATTCCTTTCTTACAGTTATGAATCAACTTCATCCATCCTTAAAATTCACCATTGAAAAGGAGTCCAATTCGTGTCTCTCTTTTCTTGATGTCCTTGTGCATCGGACTCCTTCTCAATTTTTTACTTCGGTGTTTCGCAAACCAACGTTTTCTGGTCTGTATACGCGTTGGGACTCATTTTGTCCCAGGAAACGCAAAATCAATCTAATCAAGACCTTAACTCATAGGGCCTTGATGATCTGCAGCGAAAAATATTTGGATGAAGAATTTAATTTTATCCGCCACATTCTATTAAAAAATGGATATCCTAATGATATTCTTGATGTTGTTATGCGTGATAAGATTAATAACTTTCGAAAGGAAAAACAATACAGTGTTCAGAAATGTCCTGTTTATTTGCGGCTTCCATTTATTGGTTCTCGAGGTGAGCTTGTGGCTAAGCGGGTCTTGTCAGCCGTCCATGACTGCTTTTTCTCTGCTCAACTAAGAATTCATTTTGCGACTCGTTCTGCCTTTCCCTCTATGTGCAAGGATCCTCTTCCTCCCCATCATGTCTCTTCTTTGATATATTCTTTAAAATGTGGTTGCGGTAGCAACTACATAGGAAGGACTTCCCAGCGTTTAGATTGTAGGATCAGGCAGCATGTCCCATTACGAGTTCTTAATCCAGAAGCTCGTAAGAGCCAGTTGGTTAATACTTCCGGTTCAGCGATCACGGAGCACTTAATAAATTGCAGGGATTGTGCGAAGAACTTTAGTCCGAATTGGTTTACTGTACTGTCCTTTCGCACTCTCCATTCCATTTGAGAGCACTAGAGTCTCTGTATATTCGGTCCAGGGAGCCATCTTTGTGTAAGCAAAGAGACTGTCTCCTTGGGCTTCACGTTATTACACTCTAGTGTTTATCATAATTTCCCCCCTCACACTCCGTTATATATTTTTTCTCCCCCGTTTATTGTGCATATTTGCACAGTTTAAAAAAGATATATATATATATAATATTTACTTATTTAAATGGTTTTTTTTTTCCTTCATACCATTAATCTTTTCATTTTTAATGTTTTAATTGTATGTAGGGTTTGTGTGTGAGTCAATTTATATTGCAATAATTGTGAAATAGTTCCCAGTCGACTCTGATGAGCTTGGGAACGAAACCGGTTGGTCTGCTTTGTGAGTGTTATCATCTCTTATTTTTAATTTTTTTTTTTCCATAATGCCTTTAAGAAATAATTCATATTTATTCCTTGCAATATATATATATATATATATATATATATATATATATATATATATATGCTTACCACTAATATTATATATATATATACTGACCACTAATATTATATATATATATATATAATATTAGTGAAAAAATTTGATTCCATCTACTTATATAACGTGTCGTCTCTGAAAAAAGACCCATGTATATATATTCTAATTGAAATCGGGCTACCAATATTGAACAGTTTGATATTTAATTGAGAAACAAGCCTCAAAATTCTTCGTGTAGATCCACACCGGCCTGGATTACCCAGCATGCAATTTGACGTTCGAAATTCTAAATGCATCTCTTGTAACATCATTAGACATCACTAACTAACTATAAAGGCTTGTCATTGAATTTATTCTTTCTTGTATTATAGCATTTGTTTGTGACACGTTCGGCGTGAAATCACTTTGCACCAAGATGCTTTGGATTACAGTCGGTTGGTTCACTGCAAAACCGAAAACGACAAAACGTAATTTGCTTTCATCTGAATCTTTTGTCGGAAGCTGTCAATACGACACCGACACGGACTTTGATGTGTCTGTATTGAAAGAAAGAGATAAAGCTCGATGTCGATTTGGAAATACTGACTTTAATTACGGCGGAATTTGGAACATTTCTTTCTTGGTCGAGAGACGAAGAAACAGGTTACTCATTTGCAATTTGGAGCTTGGTGAAACAAGGGAATTTCGGCGAATGCTTAGCAAAGAGATAGATAGATAGATAGATAGATAGATAGATAGATAGATAGATAGATAGATAGATATGGCAGGATAGGTTAGGATAGGATAGTATAAGATAGATGATGTTTGCTTGGTTTTATAACCTATTAGCCCTTTTTAGATAAGGTAAAACTGAATTTTGTTTGTAGCACCCATTAAGGACCCTCTACTCAATAATAATAGCCAATCAGGTGAGATTCGAGAATAGATACCAAAACGAGGCGCCAAGCGAGCTAGCTAGCTCGCAAGATAGATAGATAAGAATAGATCGAAATGGATTTTTTATGACATGTTTATCCACAACGTAGGCGATCATCTCGTTTCCATACTTTCTGTGAATTTCCATGGCTTCTTCGGATTGAGAGGGGAGTAATCTCCCGGTACCTTCTTTATGGTTTCGTATTCAAAATTCTTCTTCTAGATTGACAGACACCCAGTGCTAGACATCCGGGTCTCGCAACAAAGGGGGATAGAAGAGACAGTTAGTTCTCTTTCTCAAGGGAATTAGTGCGTAAGTGCAGGCAACAGACTGGAATTTGAATTCAGCATGCCTATTCTGTTTTCCATCACAGGTAAGCACCACCTTATACTCACAACCAACACTAGGGGAGGTAATTTTTGCTCAGTCACTAAAAATCATGAAGTCTTCTTCTTCTTCTTCTTCTTCTTCTTCTTCTTTGCTCCTCCTTCCTCTTCTTAATTTTCTTCTTCTCCTCCTCCCCTCCTTCTCCGCTTCTCCTTCTCCATTTCCTTCTTCTTCTTCTTCTTCTTCTTTGCTCCTCCTTCCTCTTCTTAATTTTCTTCTTCTTCTCCTCCCCTCCTTCCCCGCTTCTCCTTCTCCATTTCCTTCTTCTTCTTCTTCTTCTTCTTCTTCTTCTTCTTCTTCTTTACCCCTCCTTTCTCTTCTTAATTTTCTTCTTCTCCTCCTCCCCTCCTTCCCCGCTTCTCCTTCTCCATTTCCTTCTTCTTCTTCTTTGCTCCTCCTTCCTCTTCTTAATTTTTTCTTCTCCTCCTCCCTCCTTCCCCGCTTCTCCTTCTCCATTTCCTTCTTCTTCTTCTTCTTCTTCTTCTTCTTCTTCTTCTTCTTCTTCTTCTTCTTCTTCTTCTCATCATCATTACCTTTCTTCTTCTGGTTCTTCAACTTCTCCTCTCTTCCACTTCTTCCTCCTCCTTCCTTTTCTTCTTCTTCTTCTTCGTCTTATTATTATTATTATTATACTCCTCCTTTTCTTCCTTCCTCCTCCTCTTCTTCTTGTTCTGCTTATTGTTCTCCTTCTTCTCCTATTGCTCCCTTCCTTCCTCTTCATATCCTCCTCATCCTTCTTATTATTATTATTTGTGCCGCCCCCTCCAGACAACTTATTATCATGACCCCCGACAACCTCTCTTCACTTGTGACTCTCAACAGCGTTTCTCCCTTTGACAAGCCTTCTGACCACCCCCATTCCGTATCCACTCACATAAGCACGTCAAGTATATTATTCGCCGCCTTTCCCTTTTGTCTCTCTTGTCCTCAATATATCTAAGACCTCCTCCGTTCCTCATTCCACGTCAAAGAAATTCCAGCTGTCCTTTTCGGTTTCTGAATAAAACTTTTCCTTTTGTACTTTTTCCTTTAAGACCTCATCCACTCTTACTCTCTCCATCCATGGAATTCACTTCCTACAGAACCAGAGTTCTCTTGCTTCTAGTTTTCTCCTTATCCGTGGGGGAAATTATCCAGCATTCACTGCTATATAAGCGAACGGATAGCACATATCCAGCACTTAATTAATTTTGCTTTTTGTTTCTTAGTATATTGTTGTTCTTGTATGGCAGCGAATGCTGGACAATCTCCTCAAAAGTTTGATTTGAAGCAATTTTGATTTGAGTTGAAGAAATATGGTTCTACAGAAGGATGCTGAGGATATCATGGACCAAACATGTGAGCAACAACGAGGTTTTGGAGAGGCTAGAAATAAAAAGGAAACTCATACTTAACATCAAGAAGAGACAGTTGAAATTTCTCGGGCACGTAATGAGAAAGGAGGACTTGGAAAATCTGATACTCATGGGACAGATTGAAAGAAAGAGGGGGAGAGGAAAGAAGTGCGAAACATAATTGATGGGATTGAACAAATGGATGTCAGGGTTTTGGAAAAATAACAAAAATATAAAACTTATTAAGAGCTACAAAGCACGGGAAGAGGTGGTGGACCATGATCGTCTACAGCATTAAAGGACACGACAAGTAATGGTAAAGTATATTGTTTATGTTGTGGATTCCGGGTTGAAATCCGGTACCAATAAATAACAAACGCCAGGAATGAATATATGAAAATAATGTATTAACGTAATAATACAAACTGGTAAAGCAGGTTAGTAGTTCCAGGAATACGGGTTAGTAGCAAAATATATATACAGTCTTTGGTATTGAAGTATCGCTGTATGACTTTATACTGAGTCTACGTGCTTGCTCGCGGTGACTCTTACCGGCTACGTTCGTTCTGTCCTTCACCCTCTGTTACTCTCGTCTCTCGGGTCTTCACGTAGAAGTAGTATATGTATATACCGGGTGAGTCCATTTGTATAAAAAGGGGAGGACCTCTCAACAGTTTACATTTTGGAATTGGTTTTACGCTAAAACAATGTGCGTTTGGATTACGGTATAGCATTTTTCATCCTCTGTTAAGCTATTTAAAAGATTTAAACTAATGACTTGTTGACATCTCTAATTTGACTTCTTTTTTTTTTTGCTTTTTTTGTTTTCTTTTTGTTCTTGTTTTTTTTGTTTCTTTGTTTCTTTGTTTTTTAAGCATTTCACCCCAAGCAAGAAGGGAGCGACACTAGCTCTCAATGGGGTTACAGAGAGTGGGAGGAAGAGTAAAGAGGATAGGATGAAAAGAAGGGCGGGAAATTAGATCAAGACATCTGAAAATGTCTATTGACATTGCATTTGAATATTTGAAGATTATAGCGATCAGGGAAGCAAGTAAGAGGAAGGAGTTCCGCAGATGGTAACTGCGAGAAATGAATCTATTGGAGTATAAGAGACGGTTATATTTAACTCGGTACCGCTAAAAATTCGCAAAATGTCAGTATAGCATAATTATAACAGGTCCAAAACTTATTAAAAACAAAGTTTCATCATTAAAATGTTTATGTTATTCTTAAGAGAAAAGAACAAAGTATTTTAAAAAATTTTCTCTTCTTTCTAACACGTTTTAAATTTGGATCAAAAATCTCATTTTTTTTTTAAAAATACCGTACGACTTGTGGTCATCGCTTTTTTTAGTGTAGCAATTTCGGGGGAGAACCCATTAATTTTGAAATTATTGCAAAAATCAAATAATTGTCTAATTAAAATGAAATTTTCAGAACTTATTAAAAAATGAATGAATTTATTTTTGAAATTTTTATTTTTAGAAAATCTTGGTAATTTTTTTTTTTTTTTGACATCTTTTACTACCCCCAAATTTAATTTTATGAAATTTTATAGAATTTCAAAAAGTTTGCAAACTTTCTTTTTTTCCTTATAAGCAGGACTCCTTGGAGAAATTAAATAACTAATTTTGTTTTTCACAACTAATGCCATTTTTAAAAAAAAAAATCTGCTCCAAATCGTAAAAATAAAAACTGCAATAATCTATCTAATTATCAAATTAGATAAGTTTTTATTTGCTTTTATAAATAATATACATTAAGGAGATTATTATCTGAAGAAAAAAATTTTTCGATGAATATAGAATTTTTCCAACAACTGGTTGCATTTTTCTTTTATTTTTTTTCATTTTTTTTATTTCTTTTACATTTTTTTTTCTTTAATTTTCAAAAATGTTTTAAAATTCTTTCATGCAGCGCATTTGGTCGCTTATTAGGTTTTTAAGTGAAGACAATATTTACTAAGCGAAAATGAAAAGCTTAATACAAATAACGCTACCAAAACTTTTTACCATAATAAAAGTTTCTTTTTTTTTTTTTTTTTTTTTTTGTGCGTCAAGATGTTTATTTTTATTTCTTGGTATGGTGTCTCGCAAGTGATATGGTTAAAAGTCACGTGTTTCAAGGCTTGTCTCCCCCTTGGAGAAAGCCCTTGACATAAGTAAAATAAGTGTATAATTATCTAAATAATAAAAATTTAAGTGCTTTAAAAATTTAATAAATAAAATAACTTTAACAATTCATAAACATCAAAATATAATAAAGTATAAAATTAAAAAATAGGATCTTAAAAATATAAATATTAAATACTATAGATTTTAAAGTATAGTGTTATCTCTATCATTTGTGATAACAGATAATTATTTTATTAATTATAACTCAGTTATTAAATTAAAAAAGTGAATTATTGAGATAATATTAATAAAATTATATTTCAGTTGTAAAAATGTAATAATTGAGTGAGATAGATGTTATAATAATTAATAATTTTATTATTAATTATTATTAATAATTTAAGATAAATATTAATATAATAATTAATAATATAATTTATAATTAATAATATTACATCTCAGTTATTTAATTAAAAATGTAACAACTGATAATATAGTAATTAATAAAATTATTTATCATAATTATCTACCATTATTGAGGTAACTACAGAATTTTAAAAATATTTATGGTATTTTATTTTTAAATTATTATAAGAAAGTATCTTCAAAATTACAGTTAAAAAATCAGTAAAATATTAGATAATTGCTTAAAATATTTTAAATTTTAAACATTACTTAGTAGTTAAAAATAACAATAGCAAACCATTCTTACTTAGAATTCGAAAAATTGTATCAGCTCTGGTCCACCATACTAAACCTGTCAATACATGCGGCCATCAAATTATCGATGGAGACTTGAGAAAACCAAGACTCCGTGGCAAAGAAATGCTTGTCTAGAAAATTTCATGGTGTAAGTAAGTGATGTTTGTTTTAAAACAGATTAATTAAACTTTAAATTTGCTAATTTTACGAAAGTAACGTTTAAAAAATCTATATGTTATTTTAGGCGGTTTTTTTTTAAAACAAAAAATTATTTTTGTTTACATTTCTCTAAAAAAAAAAATTAAACATGGCCGTTTCGATTAGTTTTTTTCAGAAGAATCGATTAAAATCATTATAATTTCTAGTTGAATTACAGTACTGTGTTTTGTTTTCTGGAATTAGAAAATTTAATCCTTTAGCTTTCAATTGAAGCTGGGGGAAAGCTTCAAAAATGATTTTTTTATTTATGAAAAATACCTTTAAACCTTGGGTCTACTGAATTATTGGAGGTACCTAAAACCGTTTCGACACTGAAAGGGTGGGACTGAGATACCAAACTAGTAGCACGTTTAAATTCATGCAGTTTGGGAAACAGTGAAAGTGGTTCGTTGAAGTAGTTACAGTGAAAGTATTTGTAGAAAATACAGAGAGAGACGAAGGTACGTCTGAGAAAATGAATGTAGGTGAGATGACAGATCAGAAAGTAGATCGTATTTTGGGCTTTTTGTTTTTGCTGAAGACTATAGTTTCTGTCTTCTTACAGTTAATATTAATTCTTCATTTTTTTTCTCCCACGTTTTTTTTTATATCTGGTATGGAATGTCATGTAGTTTTCTTTCTGTGTCAACCATGAAGACATTGTCATCTGCGTATCATATGTTGGTAAGAATATGCCCAAAGATAATAAATCCTAATAAATCTTAATCTCCCTTAGGATAGTTTCGCAGTAGAATTTGAATTCAGCTTATCAAATTAGATTCCGTAGATTTCGAATAAATCATCTAATATCATTCTTGTTTTATTTATTAGTCTTTGGTGCCGAGACTTCAATTTTCTTCACAATGTCCTCTATTCTTCATTGACATATATATATATATATATATATATATATATATATATAGATAGATAGATAGATAGATAGATAGAGAGAGAGAGACAGAGAGAGACAGAGAGAAAGTGAGAGAGAGACAGAGAATGTTTTTGCGATTTTGGTGTTTAAATTTCATGTATATATATATATATATATATATATATATATATATATATATATATATAATGCGAATATGTGTTACTGTCACACATTTTCAACTTTATTCCTAGAGGCCATAGCCCAACATATCATACCATTTTGGCATCAAGCCGACTCCGTGAGCAAATTAAAAACATTACAGGCAAGATCCGGACCCGCAATCCTGAAATTTTGGATTCCATACCATTTTGGAATCAGATCAACTCCATGAGCAAATGGAAGGCAGATAGTTCAACCGAACAGCCGGTCGAGATGCCAACGATTGACGATATTCAGTCACCCCTCACCCACTAGGGCAGCATGTGGCACAAGTCCGGTTTTTCAACGTGGGATCTCCGAGCCAGAATAGGCCTATAGAACCCGGATGAACGGGTACAGGGTCAGTTTACCTCCCCGAAAGAGACTCCGCCCTTCGACGTAGCCTCGTTCGGGTTCCACCCCGCCCGAAGGCGGAGAGTTCAACCGAACAGCCGGTTGAGACACGAACGACTGACTGATGATATTCAGCCCCCCCCCACTGTGGCAGCATGTGGCACAAGGCCGTTTTTTGAATTTGGACTCTTCGACCCCATGGGCTCGGACCTAAAATATGCCCATTGAGCCCGTATAAAAGGGTTTTGGGTCGGTTTACCTCCCGAAAAAGACTCCGCCATTCGGCGTAGCCTCGTTCGAGTTCCTCCCCACCGGAAGGCAGAGAGTTCAAACGAACAGCCGGTCAAGAAAGCGAACGACTGACGATATTCATTCACCTCCCACTAGGGCAGCATGTGGCACAAGTCCGGTTTTTCAACGTGGGATCTCCGAACCCGTGGGCACGGCCCCAAAATAGCCCCATTGAACCCGTATAAACGGGTTCAGGGTCGTTTTACCTCCCCGAAAGAGACTCCGCCCTTCGGCGTAGCCTGGTCGTGTTCCTCCCCGCCGAAAAGCAGAAAGTTCAAACGAAACAGCCGGTCGCAACGCGAACGACTGACGATGGACAGCATGTGGCACAAAGCTAGTTTTTTTTTAACGTGGGATCACCCAGCCCGTGGGCTTGGCCCAAATATATGCCCATTGAACCCGTATAAACGGTTTCAGGGTCGGTTTACCGCCCCGAACGTGACTCCGCCCTTCGGCGTAGCCTCGTTCGGGTTCCTCCCCGCCCGAAGGTGAGAGTTCAACCTAACAGCCGGTCGAGAAAGCGAACGACTGACGATATTCATTCACCCTCCTACTAGGGCATTATGTGGCACAAGGCCGTTTTTTAATGTGGGATCTCCCAGCCCGTGGGCTCGGCCCAAACATATGCCCATTGAACCCATATAAACGGGTTCAGGGTCGGTTTACCTCCCCGAAAGAGACTCCGCCCTTCGGCGTAGCCTCGTTCGGGTTCCTCCCCCCCCGAAGGCAGAGAGTTCAACCGAACAGCAGGTCGGGACACGAACGACTGACGATATTCAGTCACGTAAACTTTATTGTGGGATCTCCCAGCCCGTGGCCTCGGCCCAAACATATGCCCATTGAACCCATATAAACGGGCTAAGGGCCAGTTTACTTCGGCGTAGCCTCGTTCGGGTTCCTCCCTGCCCGAATGCAGAGAGTTCAACCGAACAGCAGGTCTGGACGCGAACGACTGACGATATTCAATCACGCCCCCCACACCCACACACACTTTATTGTGGATTCTCCGAGTCCGTGGCCTCGGCCCAAAAATATGCCCATTGAACCTGTATAAACGAGCTCAGGGCCGGTTTACCTCCCCGAAAGAGACTCCGTCCCTCGGCATAGCCTCGTTCGGGTTCCTCCCCGCCCGAATGGAGAGAGTCCAACCGAACAGCCGGTCAGAATGTGGACGCCTACTCCTGATGCGCAGTATTTATCAAGTATGGAATAGTCCATTATTATTATTATTATGTGTAAGATCCCATAACAAATAGCATGTTACCTTTGACTTATATTAAAATCATGTGATCCAAAGAAAGGTGATAATGCCACTAGGACGAATTTGGTCACTGAGACATTATTTACATTATTCTGACTATTGTCCTCAGATTTGTCGCCATATTTATTTCTACGTTTCGACCGTTGTATCCTCTGGCCTTTTTCTGGTGGTTGGAATGTCGAATTGAACCCTTTATTTCGCTCACCGGGGTAGAGTGCTCTAGTTCCATGTGACATGTTAATTCCTCTCTCTATGTTCTCTACTGCCTTAACCGGGTATTAAACCCACACACTTTGGGTCCTGTTACTGGATCTAACATGGATTAAACAGTTGGTTATTTGATTTTGTTTAGGGGCATATAAACCTCTACCGTTTGTTTTAATGCCGAAATCTAAATATTATATAGTCATGTTTATGGCTTCAACTACAGACATTTTGTACATAATTTTATACGTTCAGGACAAACGTATGTTTTTTTTACATGTTTATAGATGTTTATAGATGATAAAATGTATTAGGTAATTCTTCCAAAAAATGTATTACTGGTAATTTTACTAAAGAAATGTACTTTTATACATTTTTAGTCTTGTATTATCATTTTGCCATAAAAATATATTGTTGGTCATTTTTTTTTTTTTATAAAAATGTATTATTAGTAATAATTTGCTGGTGATTTTACTACAAACATGTATCGTATATTGCTGGTACTTTTACTATAAAAAAAAGAATTTTGATCTTTCCCTGGTGTTTCACTATTTGCTCAAACCTGGGATCTCGCTTGGATCTGTAATAACTGAATAAAAAGGGGAAAATATCTATCATCAACTAACCTGTAATGAAATCTCTCACTGATCCACATAAAACATCAGGCTGTAAACAAAAGAACAAAGATACGAAAACCTTTATCTGGCCATAAATAATCCTATAGTGGTTGATGGGTCTTTAAGCAGAAACAAAATCAAAACGAAACCCAAGGGTATTAGTGCGAAAGTAAATGCAGCAGACTAAGATTTGAACTCGGCGTGCCGAGTTATGCCACCTGTGTAGTATAGCGCCCTTGTTCTGGTGATGTCGTAGGCGACGGCGTTGATCCGTTAATAAAGTTGCATTCTTCTTTCTTGGTCGGTGAGCGCTAGTTGTTTTGAGTCTAGAGATAAAAGAACTTCAACACAGGGGATTTTAATTTCGCTTATTTATTAATCACGTCGACATATTCTACATTTTCTAACTATCCACTGGGGTCGCTTTTCCTCACTGGGGAGCCGTTTCAGACACCGAAGAGATCACGCCAGCATTCCTTGACATGCAAGAACCAACTACCTGAAAACCATTTCTCTGTATCTATCATTCCCACGCTGGATCAGCCAATCAAAATGGGCTTTCCATAGTTTGTCTTGTATCTGACCCCCATGGTCAACCTCAGGGAGTCAGAGCAGCGATACACTTCCTCTAAAAAATTAATAGTCTGCTAAACTATTATTAAACTCCTGCACATTCCTGATTCTCATAATACGATGTTTGAAAGCTACGAAAGGAATAGTTTTTGTTTTATAACGCCACCCTTAAATTTGTATAAAATGCGACTTTCGTTATCCGGTGATCTATTTTGGGCATAATACAATCCATCTGATAGGTGTGATCCATTAAATGGCACGTACGTCCAAACTTACAGCATCTGGTGTTCCCAACTGGTCACCCATCTAGCTAGCAGGTTCCACGTGGTGTAACTTCGAGGATCGGGTGAGAACCGGTATTACATCGTGATATGGCCGTACGGCCGGTTAAAAGGATCAGGTTTCGAAACACGTTTAACGAACAGACTTTGATAATTTTCGTTAGATAAAAAATGGTAAAGGCCGTGATTTCCTCCCTTAAAAAAATATTCAAAGGAATGATAACTTGATTGCTTATTCATTAGAATTATATTAATATTGAATCAATTGTTAAATCTGATGCTTAGAAAATCGGTTCACTATGCCGCGCGTGACAATTTTTCCCGCCAAAACCTATCATGGATAATTAAAAGTTCGCCATGCTTTGAATATTGCTGCCAAACCAGTTCTAATGGTTGTATTTTATATCTAGAAATTCTTGACAAAATCCAAAGAATCTGCAATATTATAGGTCCGGCCTTGGCATCAATCACTTTCACAACACCGTTATGTATCTATACTTTGCATTTTCTATAAATATGATCACCCTAATTGTTCTGATGTGCTTCTCTCGTTGGTTCTCAGCTAGGTCTTATAATTTTAATCTTCAAATTGCTAATCGTTACCATAAGTACTGTGTTTAGAATTTCTTCTTTCGCACTTTCCGACTGTGGAAGTCACTTCTCAATTACGATCTTCAAAAATATAAATGCAATGCCAATGGTCGTCATCTGTCTCATTGAAACCAACTTCTTCCTGTTTACTTCGCAAGTAACGACCAGTTGCATCCGTATATCAATTATTTCATTCGTTATAGTGAAATGATTAAAACACTGAAGGCTTTTATAGTCAAACAAATACTGTCACACATACAGCTATATGAACCTTCCAAAAATGTCTTGTAACTCCTGAATCCCCCGTACTGAAACTACTATCTTTTAATCCTCGGAGAAAACCATTTTTACCCTCCATCCGTATAGTTGATACTAACCTCCAGGGGATCAATGCATTATGCCTTCTTGGTTTCACGTTTTCTACTGAAGTGGAGGGATTATATTGAATCCATTGCTAGCTCTGCCGCTAAAGGGGTTGGTACATTGTCTTTTGCCAGACACATTTTTCTTATCGGAACCCATTTTGAAGATTTATAAATCCGTCATTTGCCCGTGTACTGCTGCCGTATCTTTTCTGTTACAGCGTTTATATATCTAGCGATTCTCAACAAATCCAAAGCAGGGTCTGAAAAGTTTCGAATTCAGTTATTTTTACGCCACCGTGACGTGTTCCCGTGGTCTTTTTTATAAATATTCTCATGTCAGTTGTTCTAATGAGCTCTCCTCCTTTTTACTTCGGCCGCATGCATCTAAGCCTAATACTTGACGGTGGAGTAATGGATAGCGGCTCGGACTGAGGAATAAGAGAGCCGAGTTCGAATTCTAGTCGAATCCATTACATTCACTTACGTGCTAATACCCTTGAGACATATATGAATCTTCTTCTTCTCCTCCAAATATGGTTAAATATCAGGACAGATGGTGTTCTATAGACTTAGATGGCAACTGGTCTACCGCAGAAAGAAATGACAACCTACTGCTAGAAAAAATCTGCCTCGTCAGTCATGAATTGAAAGATAATGATCGCCTAAATGTGTATCACGCTAATTGTATATGTACCGCTAACTTTTAATTTTAGGCTTTAATATTTGGAAAATAGTTATTATTATTGACAATAAAAAAAACCTGTAGGTTTAATAACTTTCTTGAGATCGCCTCGGCTCGGACTGAGGAAGCGGAGAGCAGAGTTCGAATTCCAGTCGAATCCCTTACATTCACTTTGGTACTAATACATTCGGAAAGGTATGAATCTCCCATCAGCTGAGTAAATAGCAGCGCAGAGCGGGTTCTATAGACTTGGATGGCAACTGGTCTACAGAAAGAAAATGACAACCTACATCAGTCATGTATTGAAAAACACATGATCACCTAAGCGTGTATCACGCATGGAACATAACAGACTGAGTAGGTTTTACGCCAGGAACTACTAGGACTCAAATCTAATATCGTTCAATAACCTTTAATGTTATGAAATGATTATCTTTGATTTATAACTTTTACTGTTATAAAAAGCTTATCTTTGATTTATAACCTTTAATGTTATAAAAAGATTATCTTTGATTTATAACATTTAATGTTATAAAAAGATTATCTTTGATTCATAACCTTTAATGTTATAAAAAAGATTATCTTTGATTTATAACCTTTAATGTTATAAAAAGATTATCTTTGATTTATAACCTTTAATGTTACAAAAAGATTATCTTTGATTTATAACCTTTAATGTTATAAAAAGATTATCTTTGATTTATGACCTTTAATGTTATAAAAAGATTATCTTTGATTTATAAACTTTAATGTTATAAAAAGATTATCTTTGATTTATAACCTTTAATGTTATAAAAAAGATTATCTTTGATTTATAACATTTAATGTTATAAAAAGCTTATCTTTGATTTATAAACTTTAATGTTATAAAAAGATTATCTTTGATTTATAACATTTAATGTTATAAAAAGCTTATCTTTGATTTATAAACTTTAATGTTATAAAAGATTATCTTTGATTTATAACATTTAATGATTTTAAACTTTAATGTTATAAAAAAAGTATAACATTAATGTATATTTGATTTCATTTATAAAGAGATAAAAAATATTTGATTTTGTACTAGGTGTCACCACAAAATGTCAAAGGTGCTAGGAGATCTTTAAGTCGATCTAGAAGGTGCTGGCAAAGTAACTAAGTGCAGAATTGGACTTTGACCGTTCTTGGTGTGCGCACTAATATAATAAAAAGGAGTGAGACAAATGGATAAAAAAAATGGACGATAAAAAAAAAACCGACCTATGCGGGTAGACAAAAAAAAAATACCTCACATCATTGCAACGTTCTAAGAAAACCCCGAAACCGCATATCTCTGAGAGGAACGAGATTAATTTAACGAAGTTCAGAAGTTAATAAGTAATTACTTTACATATGAAAAATTTAGTCTCGTATTTCTGTCAGATTTGTTAATGCAAAACTGCAGTTCTGACTGTTACTACTGGTACACGCTTCACTATTTCCATTCAGTTGAATCATTTTTATATCCTATGTGTACCAGATATATAAAAAGTAAGTTGCATTTTGACATTGTTTACTGTAAACAGTTAAATTTTGATCACTTTAATTCAAAGGTCAGTATTTATCTATCATCTTTATGCTTAAAATTTTTCCAACTATTTTATTGATCTGTCTATATATCTGAGATGAGGTATTATGTACATTATTATTATTCGGACTATTGTCCTCATCTTTGTCGCCATATTCCCACCAACTGGTCACCCATCTAGCTAGCACATTTCGGCCTTCTTTAGATGGTTGGATTGTCGAACTGAACCCTATATTTCGCTCACTGGGGTACACTGTTCTAGTTCCACGTGTCATGTTTAATGGATGTCAGTTAACAGTTATCTGCAGTTAATTTCCTTCTGAAAGTTCTCCACTATGAGTTCCAGATATGTAAGAAGTTAAATGCTGATTACTAATTCAGAGGTCAAGTATTTATCTATCATCTTTATGCTTAAAATTTTTCCAACTATTTTATTTATCTGTCTATATTTCTGAGATGATGTATTATGTACATTATTTACATTATTCGGACTATTGTCCTCATCTTTGTCGCCATATTTATTACAACGTTTCAGCCTTCTTCAGGTGGTTGGAATGTCGAACTGAACGCTTTATTTCGCTCACTGGAGTAGACTGTTCTAGTTTCACGTGCCATGTTTAATGGATGTCAGTTATCAATGGAGAACATTCAGAAGGAAATTAACTGCAGATAACTGCGAACTGACTAAACATGGCACGTGGAACTAGGAACAGTCTACCCCTGTGAGCGAAATAATGGGTTCAGTTCGACAACCACCTGAAGAGAGTCGGGTGCGTACAACGACCGAAACGTTGTAATAAATATGGCGACAAAGATGAGGACAAAATCTGAATAATTTAAATAATGTATTTTATTTATATTAAATAATTATTTCATTTTCAGCATTACAGCTGATACAATGTTTTTTTGTGTGTGAGCTTTTGATCAAATGTATATATATATATATATATATATATATATATATATATATATATATATATATATATATATATATTTATATATATATATATTTATATAAAGTGGCATTGCATAATATATCATTACATGAAACATATTCGAATGAAGATATTCTGCCAAAACAAACACACCCCACACACAAACCTATATATATATATATATATATATATATATATATATATATATATATATATATATATATATATATATATGTATGTATGTGTGTGTGTGTGTGTGTGTGTGAGTCTATACTAACAGCATTGCCCGGCGTTGCCTGTGCTTGATTCAAAATCGTACGACTCATACAGCAAATATTAAAATATTTTTGCCCTTCCTTGCCTTTGAAGGAGTGCCTTTGCTGTGCTGATGTTGCTACATGCCTTACTTCTTGCCTGCGAATTTTTTCTAAGCTCTATACTAATCATTAAATCTGTTACGAAAAAAGAACTAAACAAAATGAACACAAAACGATCAGCTTTAAAAAAGGACTCGTAACTGGAAAAACCGAATGAAAAAAGAATGCTAACAATCAACGTTGAGTTTAAGCAAGCGAATGAGCCAATTGGAGTAAAGTGCCATGCAGATTTAAATTTTTCCCACTTGTGACGAAGGCAGCTATCGATATTTTTTGCATGCTAGTTAACATTCGTGTCAGTCAGCTGTTGGCTCTTACGCTAGCCAATAGAATCTACCTGTCTATTCGTGGCAGCCAGGTATATATCGGCTCTCACTCTGGCCAGTACAAAATGGCCGCAAACTACATGAAAACTGCCGTAGAAGCATGAAAAAAACGATTATGTCCACTATCGTTGGGAGTTGGGAAATGCAACGTCGTTCTTGGCCTTCAGACTAACTTGGACCATGTGCATGTAAATTTTGGTGCAAATCCGTCGAAAATTGAAGCCGTGCATTAGTTACACACACACACACACACACACACACACACACATCCTGCCTTTTATAAATAGAGATAAAACATTGAAGCCAAAACAAAGCGGCGAAAGGCTGTTTCATGCCAGACACAATCGTCAGGCCATAAATCCCCTAAATTTAGCACACCTTCAAAGTATATTGTTCATATATATATATATATATATATATATATATATATATATATATAGAGAGAGAGAGAGAGAGAGAGATGTATATACACTACAGTTCAAAAATTTGAAGCTATCCCCAGAATTAGTATGGGATGAACTTGACTAAAGAGTAGATCCTTTTCACCCTAAAAATAAAATAGAACTCTTAGAGTCATTGAAAAAAAAATGGAATCAATTATCAAACATATAGTTTGAGAAGCTTTTACAACGAATGTCACACTTTTGTTTCTGCCTTCATAAAGGCTAAAGGAGAATAATTTGATTGGAGGAAAAGTTAATCCTAAAATACTTTATTTTTTTTCTTTTTGTCATAATAAAATTTCTAATATCATGTCTCACTTTTTTTTAGCCTTGTATAATAGTTGTCTCTTATTTAAAGTACAAAACAACTTCTTTTTTATGGTCTCAAACTATTGTACTGTAGTGTATATACAAGAAGTCTGATAAAAATTAGTATCGGGAGTGCTATGATAACGGAGTAAATGTATGTAGAATATGCCTCAATTCTGCTGCTCTAACGGCAGCTCAAATAATGTTTTCCATCAATGGAAATGGCGCTGAATAAAATCTGTTGATTCAGAAGGAGACTACTTCGACAGAGATTAAAAGCCGAATTGATATGTTTTTTTTTTCTTTTTATAGAACCAGTACCGATACTTTTTGATCATTGAATGAGACTGTTATACGTGAGTTTTCCTTTCTTGGATTCTGCTTTCATAAATAATTTCCTGCTACTTGTCAGAAGGAATTAAAAAAAAAAAGAAGAAATTTCTTCATTACATTTATGTTTCAGATACTCCAACTCCGCGATTGTCATCTTATTTTTTCCATAAATTTTATTCCAAGTAATCTCCATGAGTGGTTTCCATGCAAACTAAAACGAAAGAACGACAGAAAATAGATTATAAACGAACGATGTTTTCGCTCTTTACGAATTAACTCTTAGATTTATGTCGTCGGATTATCATAGAATAAGAGGATTTTATCCTGTATATCTGCCCTTAAGAAAACATTAAACACCCATGCAAGAGAAAGTGGAGAAAAAAGGTATTGTCATAAAGCCGATTAGTTTAAGCAATATTAACATAGGATATCGACATATAGATATGCCTGTTAGAGACAAACCCTTTTTTCAGGTTTTGCCTTATAAGGTGTTCTTGAAAGCGACAGCCAATGGAATCCATATGTCGTATTATTTAATGGTATTCATTCTATCGGTGCTGTCTGTGCGGTGTTTTACAATCTATGTGTAATGGTTTCCGGACGTTTAACTACAATGAATTTTGATAGGGTGCGGGCTAAAAATTGACATGGTACTGAACATCTAATTCCATGTGCTGCCTCTCTTCAGGACTTGAACAATCACGACTCTCCACAGCTTCCTCTCTTAGTAAGGTTTGTCTTCTTGCAATCTCTTTTAATCGCTGTTCTACCAACAATTTACACAAGCTCCTTAGATAGGTTATTCGCTGTTTTCTCCTGTTACTCTTGAATTTTCAACAGGACCTGTGGGTGTCAAATTCTTCAGGTCTTCTTTCCTCATTATATGCCCTAATAATTTCAGTTGTTGCTTTCTAATTCGAAATAGAAATGCTAATTTCGTTGACATATTCTCTCTCTCTCTCTCTCTCTCTATATATATATATATATATATATGTGTGTGTGTGTGTGTGTGTGTATGTATTTGTGTGTGTGTGTGTGTGTGTGTGTGTAAAGTGTGCGATGGGTAAATTGTCGCTATTTTATATTTTTACTTTCACGCATGGGTGTTGTTTGTTTTGGATTTTATCGACTTGCACATCATAACAAGAACAGTCTGCGAGAAAAAGAGCACAATGAAGCAATTCAATCTGCAAGAAGTTTGGAAATGGCATGCTGTACTGCTTGGAATTCGCGCCGGAAACTTCAATACAAATATTTCAGAGTGCTTTTGCGTCAGTCTGAGGAGAGTGAAGAGGACTCGGAAAGAGCTGGATGAGTCTAATTGTGATTACGAAGGTACGGCAGCTCGCAAAGCTCACTCTGAACGTTCTGATAAGAAAAGAAACTGACTTTGTGGGGGAGGGCCTCAACATATAGGCAAACATCACGTGGCTTGAGGAGGTAGTTCAGCCATGAGTCAAGACGGTGACTGCTGGGAGACCCTATATCTGGCAATAGGACACAAAAGCAGGAGAAATTGGCTGTCAGACAATTTCTGCGATCACATCATCACTTACCTCTTAACAACTAACTCCCCAGATTGCAATCCCATTGATTATTATGTGTGGGGCACAGTTGAGCGCAAGACCAAAAGTGAATTGAAAGCATAGATTATGGCAGCATTCACCAAATTAATCAAAGACACCATTTAGAAGATTTGCAAGAGATTCCGAAGTCGTCTGGGCGCCATGCTTGAAGCTAAGTCGATTTTATGGAATAAATTTACTCGTTAGTATTTCAGTATATTTTTTTCTGTAATTTTGGTAAATATCTCTATTAAAATGACATGTCACTGTTATTTCCATTTTTGTGTAGTTTAGACGACAATTTATCCATCGCACCTCATTATATATATATATATATATATATATATATATATATATATATATATATATATATCTTCGATTTCTAATTTAGGTCATTCTATGATTCTCCTCCTCGAACTTCCTCTGTCACCTTACATCAATCTAAAACTACCCCTCAAAATCTTGTATTAAAAATAAAAAAAAAAAAAACATAAATTTGTAAACCAAATTCCTTTTTAAGTAGAGATGTGACCAGATGAACCAGGAAAATATATTTTCTGGGGAAATAAATTATTGTCATGGAACCTTAAGGTTGTCTCTTTTTTAATTTAATTAATTAATATTTGTTCTGTTATTACATTGAGGTCTCTGGATTACATCTTCTTTAGAATTCTTTAGAATTATACATACGGATTATAAAAACCATCATTACCTTACTATATATATATATATATATATATATATATATATAAGTGAACATTGAAGTCAACACTTAGAGGCGACAGTCTGTTTCATGCTATATGCAATCGTCCTATATTTGGGACTCATCAGCAGTGCGCATCCACTACCGAGAATTGAAACCCTGACAGTAAGGTTGTCAAGCGAACATCATCCCAACTGTTCCAAAATGGGCCTTGATGACGAAGAGATTCCAAAATCAGACTCAACTTAGCGCCGCTCGCTCACTTATTCCGTGGCGGAACTCAACTGAAACGGCCGTCCAGTGCTTTCTGCATTCTGTTGAGGTTTCTATCAGACTCGATGAAATAATTAAATATAATTATCAAATCCTCCTAATTACTATATATATATATATATATATATATATATATATATATATATATATATATATATATATATATATATATATATATATATATATATATATATATATATATATATATATATGTGTGTGTGTGTGTGTGTGTGTGTGTGTGTGTTTGGTTATATGATCTCGACAGAGTCATGAATGGATTGACAATTGGAAAAGTCCATAAATGTATAATGTTTCGAGAACACGGACGGCTATGCATTTTGACGATTAGTTTTCATAAGCGAGGGGGGAAAAATGAGTTGCGCTTGCGTGCATTTGTGTGTGCTTAAAATAATGAAATCTTATTTCTCGTGACTAAAAAAGAGAAAGAATAAGTGTCACCTTAAAGATGTTGACGACTTTTTTTAAAAAGTCATATTCCAAGTTTTGATCTTGACAGGGATTGGATGGTCAAGAAAAGGCTTGTGTATCTCATTTTTTTCTCTTTCCATCGCTGACGATTTGTCGGCAACATTTTCCTGTTGGAGGCAAAAAAAAAAAAAAAATTGGCCGGTACATATTCCAAGCGTTTTTCTATTTATTATTAAAATCAAACCGTGCGCTTGCCCTGAAGATGACTTTTTGATATTCAGAGAGAAATAGAGACGATTAGAATCTGGGCTATTGACCCGAAGAGAACCAATATAACCCGATGCGAAGCGCGCCAGACACCAGAGAGTTAGAGAGGATATATTGCCAATGCTCCACAAGAGAACGCATTAAAATCCAATAGAAGCAATCAAAGTAAACGTTTTCTATTTTGCTCACACCACAAAAAGGAAATTAATTAAATTGATAAATGCCTGACATTTAACGAACGTTTTTTCTTAGATTTCTGTTAAAATTTATTTTTTCATATCTTTAGGCTATTAGTATCATATTTAAGGTTGCATGAAAACATTTTCTATGATGGTTGATGCTAATCTCCATAACAGTGTCTCTTTCTCCCATGTTGGTCTAACGTTCTCGTAGTGGAAAATCTAATCCATTGCTAATTCTTCTTTTTTTCTAAGCGTTTCAAAATATGACCAGCTATGGATTTCTTCAAGGAAAAATATTCCCAGAAATAGATTTTTGAAGAAAAACATTACCATCAATAAAAATTTTATCGGCATTAAATAACCCATTTCGTTTGATAGGCCGTAAAGCAAACCAAACTAAAACAAAATCTCTGATGTTTCCTTTCTTTCTTTCTTTCATTTTTTTTTTTTTTTGGTCTTCCACACTCAGTAACCCTTTATGTCTTAGTAAAGTGGCATGATTAAAAATTCCTTTTTCATGTGCTAAAAGTTTATTGAAAGCGGGGAGGCCACTAGCACGCAAGAGGTTATAGAGAGTTGTAACGAGAGCAAAGAGGAGTGACAGAGGAAAGGATGAAGAGAAGGATAGGGGATAGATCAGGGCATCTGGAGACGTCGATTGACATTACATTTGAATAGTTGGAGATTATAGCTCTCAGGGAAACAGGAAAAGGGGAGGGAGTTCCACAAGCGAGAAGTGCGAGATATAAAGCTATTGGAGTAGAAGAGACGGCTAAATTTAACAGTTTCGACAGTGAAAGGGTGAGAGCGAGATGCCAGCCTAATTGAACGCTTAAATTCATGAAGTCTGGGAATCAGCGAAAGCAACTCATCGGAGCAATTACCATGAAAGTATTTGTAAAAAAGACATAGAGAGGCGACGTCGCGTCTGTGAGAGAGCAACTGTAGACGAGATGCCAGATCAGGGCCAATTATATTATATATCCGCCTTTGGATCTTGTCAAGAACTCTGAGGTAAACAGGTGCACCAGATCATATATGGCAGCAATACTCCATGCAAAGACGAATGGTTGATTTGTAGATTTGAAGGATCGATTCCGGCGAGAAAAATTTTTTGGCGCGGCGCAGGAAGCCAACTTTCCTTGCAGTGGAGGAAGATATTGACTCAATGTATTTGTTCCATCTCAGGTCAGCAGTCAATGTGAGACCGAGCAGTCTCAAAGAGGTGCTCTCGTGGAGTTGAGCGTCGGACAGTCTAATGGGGGGTAGGGATCGTTCCTGCTGCAAACAAATTCGATTCATTGTGTCGTTCTAGATAAGTTTTCTCATCAGAATCTATCTTGCATATATATATAAGTCTATAATTCGTTCATGCTTTGAATATTGATGACACATCTGGTCCGGTGTTCACGCGATAAATTTCTTGATACTTGATAAAATACAAAGGAGAATCGGCAATATTATTTGTACTCACTTGGCGTCTCAGCTTCAGCCACTTTCCTACTGGTGTAATATGTATCTTTAATAATTACTTTCATGGTAATTGTTCCGATGATCTCTTCGCTATGGAACATAGACTACATGAATTTATGCGCAGTACTTATCTATTCTTCTGTTAATGTTTTCTCGTCCTGGCTATGACGATAAACTACATCAGCGTCCTAGGTAAGACGATAAACTACGTTCAGCAGCAAGGTCTTTGATCAGGAGATTTTGAAAAGCGTGGCACCACTTGTTAATTGCTGGTGTTCCCAGGTCCACCCTGACCCAGAGTGGTAGCACCTGTTAGGGTCCCAGCTATGGGCAAATAGTTAACACCCAAACTAGTGTAAAAATAGGTTTGTAAAAATACCAGCAATACTAACAAGTATACTTTTTTTGAAAAAAAATATTAGCAGCTCTAGATTTCTTCAAGGAAAATATTCCCAGATATAGATTTTTGAAGAAAAACATTACCAGCAATGAAAAATTTTATCGGCATTAAATAACTCATTGAGTTTGATATGCCGTAAAGCAAACCAAACCAAAACAAAATCCCTAATGCCTTCTTTATTTTTTTTTTTTTTTTTTATCTTCCCTACTCAGTAACCCCTTAGTAAAGTGGTATAATTAAAACATTCCTTTTTCATGTGCTAAAAATGATTTATTGACGTAAACAGTTGTCCGATCAATACTTATTTCGACCAATATACGAGTTCGCCCATAAATTGGCCAAAATACAATTTTATACGCTTTGGTGTAGAATAAACTTCTAAAGTGTCTTTGGATATTTTTTCTATCATAGAAACGAAGAAAATGTTTTTTTTTTTATAAAATACTAATGAGCAGAAATGATGCCGTTTTCTCTGACGAAAAAAACAGATGAGCGATATTGATCCATACGAAAAGAAATTGATTGGCAAGGAATGATTACCAATAGTCACACATCAAAGTAAAAATGTCTTCTTCCATATTTTTAAAAATGCGAAATTTTTTTTTCGATTTTAATGTAATCAAAATCACTCTATGTTAGCAATCCTTCACAAAGGTAAATTTACAGATGTAAAATTGGACTAAAATATTACGAATCACATGACACCCAATAATATATATATATATATATATATATATATGTGTGTGTGTGTTTGGTAGAGATTGATGTTTAGTTTGTGACCTGGGTTTATTGCTTTTTGATCGTCAGACAAAGGTGTTTGTCTGACGATCGCAAAAGCGTGAAACCCAGGGTCACAAACTCACATGAATCCAACCAAATATGTTAGCTCTATCTCTGATATTGAGCGCTTTCTAATAAGTACTGTATATAATATATAAATAATTATATATATATATTTATTTATATTTATATACACACACTTTTCACACACACACATATATATATATATATATATATATATATGTGTGTGTGTGTGTGTGTGTGTGTGTGTGTGTGTGTGTGAATTCCAGTTACATTCACTTATGTGTGGAAAAGTGAACTTATTGTGTCCAGCCATGGGTAATTAGCAAGACTGATAGTCATGGACGGCAACTGATCTAGGAGAGTTCTGAATTCAAAACCTGTGGACATTTGTTTGGGGGACCTTGTGCTACCCTTGGACCAAAGATATGAATGGTTATTCTACACCCTCCAGCCATGGGTAATTTTGACTGCAAGACAGAATGGGTTCTGATAGCCGTGAATACAAAACTGATATATATATAGGAGAAGGATAACTATATATATATGAATTCAAAACCTGTGGAAGTTTGTTTGGGGACCTGATCCCTATGGAAGGTACGTTGTGACCAGGTCTTTGTATTCAGCTCTTCAAAAATATGATATGGTTGATTTTAATTTTTCATTTATTTATTTATTATATTTTTTATTTAATTATTTGATTTTAATTTTTTAATTTTACAAAAAACCTCCACTACTATAAATAAATATATAGAGAGAGAGAGAGAGAGAGAGAGAGAGAGAGAGAGAGAGCTAAACAGATAGATAAACAGGCTCCTTAGGAACTACCAGTTAATAAAAGAGCCCCTTGCCGAATACAAAGATTACTAGACATAATTTAAAAGTTTTTTTATTCCGCCAGATGATCAGGACTATATATATATATATATATAATATATATATATATATATATATATATATAGAAACACGGAAGAATTCCATATTATATAAGCAAACGACATTTTTTTTCTTTCTAGAAAGAAATCTTTCTCTCGGTTCAAAGTTAGATAGAAATTAATTAGAATACAGAATGCCAACACAACGTATTAAGTAACATAAAATGTGGAGAATATTCTCATATCTGAGAATATTCCACATTGAACATGAACAAAAATTAATTATTAAAACAAAAGAATAATAATATATAAAATTTTAATGATATTTTTTATTTTCAAAACAACCTGAAGATTTCTAATAAATGGAAAATTGATAACAATTATTATATAGCAATAAGAGACCTGACGACCAGAAACACGTTTGTCGTGAAATTATGTCTACTTAAAACAAAGTATAATTTTTTTTCTCAATAAATCCACATTACAACTTTGGTAAAAACGTTTGCAAGACACCCTCTTTCTTTTTTAATATATATATATATATATATAGTATATATATATATATATATATATATATATATATAATATTATACGTATAAGAAACTATATATCATATATATAGGACTATGCGTATAAGAAACTATATCATATATATATATATATATATATATATATATATATATATATATATATATATATATATATATATATATATATATATATATATATATATATGCGTATATCCTTTCGTTCTGCGTATTTTTATGTTTGTGAGTGTTACTTTATAATTATCTTTATGGAATATAGATTTATGCATACATAGTGCGCAGAAGCGGAAGTTGCAATGAAGGGAGAGTAAGTGAGCCAAGTAAAAAGGAATTAATTGATTGATCCTTGTTGTCATGTGTCTGCGCGTCGCCTGTCTTATCACCGTAATCTTAGATATAAGCAATGCAACTGCAAAGTGCTTCAATAATTTGAACGCCATATTTGCCGTCTTCTTCTGCAAAACAAACACTCCATCATAATGTTTATAAGATCGATTTTAATTGATGGAATCTGTCAAAAGCGATACGGAACCTTCGTAATGAAAAGCAAGTCCGGCAAAAGAGTGCTTATCGCAAGTATTTATATATGGGAAAAGCAAATAACGACATCAGATTAGAATTGCCTGAAGACAAATAATTCTTCACGTGATTTCTAATAAATGGAAAGTATATGCTACTTGATAAGCAAACGTTTCAAATTATCCAAATGTTTTTTTTTCTTGTAATAAATCAGCGATTTTTTTATCGCATATTAATCGTGATTTTTTTAAAAAAAGAAAAAGGAAAAAAAGACATGCAACCAAAATCATTTCCTTCCTTGGCGTCACGACTGCGTCATTGAATTTGAAATGAACTGTATACCTAAAGTTATCAATTTTAAGAGTGATTACGCCCCTAGTCGTTTTAATAATCTATAAAATAAAATATCTATCTGCCTTCAGACATAATTACTTCACAAACATTGCAGTCGGTCTCTCACAGGCGTTTCGTCGCCTCCCTCTGATTTTTTTTTTACAAATACTTTCATGGTAACTGCTCCGATGAGCTGCTTTCGCTGGTTCCCAGACTTCATGAAAATTAACCGTTCAACTAGGCTGGCATCTCGCTTTCACCCTTTCACTGTCGGAACTGTTAAATGTAGCCGACTCTTCTACTCGAATAGCTTCATGTCTCGCACTTCTCGCCTGTGGAAGTCCCTCACCTTTTCCTGTTTCTCTGATAGCTATAATCTCCAACTATTCAAGTGTAATGTCAATCGACGTCTCCAGATGCCCTGATCTATCCCCTATCCTTCTCTTCATCCTTTCCTCTATCACTCCTCTTTGCTCTCGCTCTAACTCTCTGTAACCCCTTGAGTGCTAGTAGCTTCCTGCCTTGCTTGGGGTGAAACACACACACACACACACACACACACACACATATATATATATATATATATATATATATATATATAATTATAATTTTTTTATAAAAATTATAACATAAGTATGTTATAAAATCACTACAAAAATAGCCATTTTGTTTCAACACACTCTATGTCTTATCAAGTGATGATGTTGAAAATAAAATAAATGGTTTTAAAAGTTTCAGATTAATTAACGATCCTACACTAGGGGGAAACATTGTTACAAAAGCTAGAATAACCAATCAACAACCAAGTATAGAAAGATTCAAAAGCTTGACAACGAAATCATGTTATAATAGCTATTCAGATCTTTAAAATACGTTTAATATTAAAAATAATTTATACTAACCAATAATTATAAAATGATATGATAAAATTTAATATTAAAATTAAAAACTGGCAATTTTAAAATCCAAATTTAATCACTATTAAGTTTAAAAACTACAAAATTGAGAAAAGAAAAAATATATATGTTTATTCAATTCATTTCTTCATTGAAATTACGTTCGACAAGACGCTACAATATATCCGGTCATTTGACAATACATGTATATATATATATTTTTATTTTCCCTTTCTTTTCCTTTTTTATTTTAAAGTGTGTGAATGTGGTCTTAAACTCACGCGCAAAACAACAAAAACACAATCAGATTATAATACATAAGCACCCAGACATAATTCGATACACACACACACACACACACACACACAAACACAAAAAGGGGGGGCGAGACATGAGCATCTCTATACCAATTATATACTTGGATATAAGCTCTTATTACTATTGTTGGTTATTGGAATTCATTCCGTATATACCAAATTATATATATATATATATATATATATATATATATATATATATATATATATATATATATATATATATATTCGTTTTGTTGGTTGCTATATATAACTATGGCTCTTAGGTAAGCGGGTATCTAGATTTACTAAGATTGCCTAACCTAGAACTAGGCAAATTAACCCAACTCCAAATAATTAAAATACCACATCTCAGTAATACAGACAGGAAGAAATATGGTTCAATCTTTAGCCGTCACAAATAGTCTACGTCACAACCCTTACCATTTATACGTGACTCGCCATTTGTCTTGCAGACCCTATTTGTTATGACAAGTACTTTAAACAATTTCAAATGGAATTTCCTCCTTACCTGAAAAGAATTATACGCAATAAATCATTGTAAATCTTAATTGTATTTTGAACGGAAATGGCTTTTTCAAGACGATCAATCTGCCATTCAGCGTGTAAAATGAGCATAGGGACTAAACAACTGCTACGCTTATAAGCCTGGCGTGGGAAACGGTTTACTTGCCGATAACGGGACAATGCAGAAGGTAGTGCGAGGTGACAAGTCCCTCATATAGGTACTGACCAGGCTCGACGTTGCTTCACTCCGGTGATCGTCTGAGAACCGATGTTTCAAAGTGATATATCCGTAAGCCCCACATATGCATACAAACATATATGCACACATACATATATAGACACACATACATGTATACATTCACACATGCATAAATACATACATAGGCACATAGACACATACACCCGCACACACACAGACACACATACACACACAAGTTAGGCTTGTCCGGAAAACGGTGATAAAAAAATCTTCAATAGACAATGTAAAATAGAAAAACTATTGTGCAGAGCTATTAAATATCAAAGTCAAGTAATTCATTAGCCTTCTTTATTTATCCATTCTCTTGAGTCCTCCTAAGTTGGAATATTCAGTGGATCATCTTCAAGCGCAAGTTTTAGTGTTTCGTTCAGATTCTTCAATACTTGTTTGTTAATTTGCAAATTCAGCGAATTCGAAACTTCGTCCATTTTTTTTTTTAATAATCTCTAATCTCTGACGTAAAGTAGGAAAATTTCTTTTCCATTTTCTTCCAGTTGAAGTTCCTTCTGTCCAAGATATTATGGGTTGAGAAATTTCAAGTTACTAACAATTATCTGCAAAGAAAAGAAAATAATAGAATGTCGGATATTTCTACATCTAAATGTCAAGACTAAGTCTAAGTTCGGATATAAGGACGTTCGGATAGGTGGACTTCTACTGTATACATATATTAATTTGAAAATTCGAATACACATGAATTGTTTAAAATATCCAGTACACATTCATGTTTCACAATAGAAGTGTTAATCAGCTTTTGTGATGACGGCTCTGTTGTTTTATTACAGTAAGCGGAAGCTGGACAGGAAAGAGATTCAGTTTTATATTCATCGATATCGATTATGCCTCTAGAATATCCCTGCGGATATATTTACAACAAGATCCACTGCTACCCTTACCTCGGTTTTCTCATGATATTCAAAGACATCTTATAAGGTCGGCAAGTTTTTCGATTGGTACTTGAAAGACAGGAATCGTAGAAAGTAATGTGCGAAACGGCAGGTTTGGATTTAAATTAGGTTTTTGATCAGAGATAATTTGCGAAACAATTCAACTCGTATTCAATGGAAGTAAAAAGAAAAAAAATATTACAAAAAGATAACACTAGATTCAGAAAGTCAGAATGAAAATGATTGCAAAAGAAACGAAAACCCGGACATCTTTACCGATTAGCATAGAATCAAAACGTCTTATTCACATTTAACTTTTGTCTTAGGGCACCTCAACCCGGTGTAATGGTTAGCAAGTTTGTCTCGCTAGGAAAATTACGATTGAGTAGTGAGATCGATCCTCACTGGGTACCCCATACATTCGGCCTTGTGCCAGATGTAAGCTACGCTTGGAAAATCAATATTGCGGTCAGCTCTCCGTGATATAATGGTTAGCAAGCTTATCTCGCTAGGACAATTACGACTGAGTAGTGAGTTCGATCCTCACAGGGTGCCCTGTACTTTCGGCCTTGTGCCAGATCTAAGCTACGCTTGGAAAATCACTATTGCGGTCATCTCTCCGTGACGTAATGGTTGGCAAGCTTGTCTCGCTAGGAAAATTACGACTGAGTAGTGAGTTCGATCCTCACTGGGTGCCCCATACTTTCGGCCTTGTGCCACATCTAAGCTACGCTTGGAAAATCACTTTCTGCAAAACCAACCAAGGGATAAGAATTCAAAGCAGACATTTTTATTCGGCCGACATGCAATTTTATTCTGGTTTCCTTATTTTTTTCTACCAGCCGGTATATTCCCTGTAGTCCGACAGCTTTATAATCCGACCAACATTTTCTGAAAACGATGTATTATCCTTCCCTATTTGTATTTCTATCAGAATCTCACTGCTTTATCGCTATAGATTAACAGATTTAAAATATGATTTCTTCGCTACACAGGAATTACCATGTTTCAAAAACCAAAGCTAAAAAAATTAAACTTCAAATTTAATTATATAATTAAATAGTATTAGTTCTGTTTCATCTTCAAGCGAATTTATTATATATATATATATATATATATATATATATATATATAAGTTGCTAATACCGTTGGGAAAGGTATGAATCCTCTTCTTCTCCCTCCAGTTATGGGTACTTAGCAGGACAGACTATTTTTTATAGCTTTGGATGGTATCTGGTCTCGAGAAGGACAACTCTGTATTCGAAACTTGCGGAAGGTTGTTTGGGGATATTGTGGCACATAGTGCACCAGGTAACTGTATTCAGCTGACCCTCATACGTCGAATACGACGGGAGAGTCCACTATACACACACACACACACACACACACACACACACACACACACACATATATATATATATATATATATATATATATACATGTATGTGTGTATGTATGTATACAGTAGACGTCTTCATATCTGAACTTCAGAGTAGTTCGGATATGAGGACAGTTTCGCATATAATGTGTTATTTATTGTATAACTATATCTTAACAAAATACAGGGACTTATATATGGAAACTTAAATGTCTCTCGAAAGTAAATATTAATTTGTAATGTTTAATGCTCAGTAAGTTTCATTTTCAATTGACTTTCTTAATTCTTTTTTAATTTCGCTTAATTTTCGCTGTTCGAGTTTTTTTTTTAATGTAAGACATTTCTGCAAATCATAAGAATCTAGTTTTATTTAAGTGTTTCGTATAATAAAAACCTGTGCAGTACATGTGATGTACAGAACGTACAAATCATGTAATATCAAAGTTATAATCACTTCAATAAAGTAGAAAAAGAGATATCTTTCATTTGAGATCTTACATTATCAGTCAAGCTTCCTGTGGTCACATATGGTGCAGAAAACATTAGATTAGGCCTTTCGTCAGACGTCCTGCTCAATAGTAGACTCGTTTCTTAAGCGCCTTTAGTTTTACCACTCTTTTAAAATCATGACTCCTGTGGATGCACGGATATGGAAGTCACATGTCTTGTGCATCACATACGATGAGCAGGACAGGCAAAGGGTTAAGATCTATTTTCCTATCTGTTTATACTGAGTTTTGGAAAGATATTTTACACTATTGTAATATGATATCAGTTTTCTGTGTTGCATCTTACGTCGTTTGTTACGTGCTTTACCACAGAGTTAAATGCCTGGATCTGGAAGTCCCCAAAGCATAGTTTGCCTTTTGGGCTTCTATTTAAATTCTTTACCACTCTGCTTTCTGATAGCATGATACTTCTAAAATCTAAAAAAAACAACAAAAAAAACAAAACAACTACTAAGTAGCATCGAGCAACTCAAAAGTTATTTACACTACGCTCTCTATATTACATGCAATGTAAAAGTTACAGCCATTTCAATAAAATGGAAAAGCAGATGCCTTTTATTTGAGACCTTACATTATTAAGCGACCTGTTGTATATGATACACAAAATATTAGATTAGGCCTTTCCTCAGTCGTCCTTAATAGAAGGCTCTTTTCTTAAGAGTCCTTAGTTTTATCACTCTTTTAAAATCATGGCTCATGTGAACCACATATGATTCACGGACGGGGAAATTACATGTCCTCTACATCAAATATGATGTGCAGGACTGGCAAAGGGTTAACCTGTTCAAGTCTAGAACCAACCGTCATCTTCTCCTATCCATATAATCTACACCTTAACGTAACCCTCTAACTTGAATGACCCCGGGCCTTGTACAGAGTGAACCTTGCTGTAAAAAAAAAGCTTATTCTATAGGTAAAAGTCAGATTGTGTTTTAATCTATTCAATATTTGATCAAATCGATTTATTCACAGTTACTATTTGTGCTCCTATCAATCCATTCTAAGGGAAAATGTCCTGTAATCCGACATCATCTTAATCCAGCTAACATTTGATATAAGGTGAACGCACTTGGGAAGAGTATAAAATCCCGTCGTCACACAATTTCGCTTCAGGGATTTTTGAAAATTGATTTGAAGAAATTGAACTTATTTATGGAGTTTCTTTCTAGATTTCAGGTTTCACCTTTTGGAATTTTTTTTATATCACTTGGCTTATAGCAATTCCAATGGGAATGGAGTGTCAGCAAACGGATGTAGGGTAAAAATATGTTACGTTGTTTTCTGCCAAGGAAAGAAAGATACCAAACAGAGAAAGAAAACCCGCCAAAGATTGCTAAAACAGAAACTACAATCTGATATCTCCCAGATGGTGGAGGCCATCTTCAACAGAATTAACGACGAAGAAGATCGAAAGAGGATCCATCACGACCCGGATAAATTCTACAGAAAGGATAGAAATGAATGTGAGATAAAGTATTGTAAATGAAAAAAATAAGAAGAAAGAAACGAACAAAAATTTAACAGAAAATAATGTGACAAAAAAAACAATGAAGAAACTATTGAAAAGAAAGAAAATATTGAAAAAGAAAAAAAGAAAAAGGATAATACAATAGAAGGTAGAAAGAAAGAAAGAAAAAAGAAAGAAAGAAAGGAAAAGAAAGAAAGAAATAATTGAAAATAATAAAAAAGAAAGAATTTAAAAGAAAGAAAATAATAAGAAAGAAAGAAAATGGATAATATCGTACAAGAAAGAAAGAAAGAAAGAGAGAGAGAAAGAAATAATTGAAAGTAACGAAAAAGAAAGAATTTAGAAGAAAGAAAATAATGAGAACGAAAGAAAGATAATACCGTACAAGAAAGAAAGAAAGAAAGAAAGAAAGAAAGAAAGAAAAAAGAAAGAAAGAAAGAAAGAAAAATCGAAGGGTTTGAAAATAAAGTGTTGAAAAAGAGGAATATAATGAGAAAGAAAGAAAGATAATGCCGTACTTGGAAGAAAGAAAGAAAGAAAGAAACAAAGAAAAAAACAAAGAAACAAACAAAGAAAGAAACAAGGAAAGAAAAAAGAAACAAAGAAAAAAAGAAAGAAAAATCGAAGGGTTTGAAAATAAAGTGCTGAAAAGGAGGAATATAATGAGAAAGAAAGAAAGATAATGCCGTACTTGGAAGAAAGAAAGAAAAGAAAGAAAGAAAGAAAGAAAGAAAGAAAGAAAGAAAGAATTAAAGGGATTGAAAATAAAGTATAGAAAAGAAGGAAAATAATGAGAAAGAAAGATAAACCCGTAAAAGAAAGAACGAAAGAAAGAAAAAAAAAGAAAAAAGAAAAATTGAAGGGAATGAAAATAAAGAGAATTAAAGAATTAAAAAGGAGGAATATAATGAGAAAGAAACAAACAAACAAATAAACAAACAAATGGAAAGAAAGAAAATAACGAGAAAAAAATACACAACGAAGGCAGGTATCTGAGACATCCGGAAGAGGCATGGCACGTGGAACTAGAACAATCTACCTCCGCTGGAAGAAATAAAGTGTTCAGTTCGAAATTCCAATCACCTGAAGAATACCTCATCACAGAAATATAGACAGATAAAGAAGAAACAATTGAAAATTTTGAAAATAATGTGAATGAAAGAAAGACAATGAAATAGAAGAAATAAAGAAAGAAGGAAGGAAGGAAAAAAGAATTGAAAAGAATGAAAAAGAAATACACTGAAGAAAGAAGGAATAAAAAGATTAAAAGTAATGAGAAATTAACTCTTGAAAAGATAGAAAATAAATAGAAAGAAAGAAAGAAAGAAAGAAAGAAAGAAAGAAAGAAAGAAAGAAAGAAAAACGATAGAGTAGACGGAAAGGGAATGAAGAAGAAATATACGGGGTTGCAAGAAAGAAAGAAAGAAAGAAAGAAAGAAAGAAAGAATGAAAGAAAGAAAGAAAAACGATAGAGAAGACGGAAAGGGAATGAAGAAGAAATATACAGGGTTGCAAGAAAGAAAGAAAGAAAGAAAGAAAGAAAGAAAGAAAGAAAAACGATAGAGTCGACGGAAAGGGAATGAAGAAGAAATATACGGGGTTGCAAGAAAGAAAGAAAGAAAGAAAGAAAGAAAGAAAGAAAGAAAGAATGAAAGAAAGAAAGAAAAACGATAGAGAAGACGGAAAGGGAATGAAGAAGAAATATACAGGGTTGCAAGAAAGAAAGAAAGAAAGAAAGAAAGAAAGAAAGAAAGAAAGAAAGAAAGAAAGAAAAACGATAGAGTAGACGGAAAGGGAATGAAGAAGAAATATACGGGGTTGCAAGAAAGAAAGAAAGAAAGAAAGAAAGAAAGAAAGAATGAAAGAAAGAAAGAAAAACGATAGAGAAGACGGAAAGGGAATGAAGAAGAAATATACAGGGTTGCAAGAAAGAAAAAGAAAGAAAGAAAGAAAGAAAGAAAGAAAGAAAGAAAGAAAAAGAAAGAAAGAAAGAAAAAAAACGAAGAAGAAAGGGAATGAAGAAGAAAGATACGGGGAAAGAAAGAAAGAAAGAAAGAAAGAAAGAAAAAAGAAAGAAAGAAAGAAAGAAAGAAAGAAAGAAAAAAACGATAGAGTAGACGGAAAGGAAATGAAGAAGAAATATACGGGGTTGCAAGAAAAAAGAAAGAAAGAAAGAATGAAAGAAAGAATGAAAGAAAAAACGAAAGAAAGAAGAAAACGGAAAGGGAAATGAAGAAGAAATATACAGGGTTGCAAGAAAGAAAGAGAAAGAAAGAAAGAAAGAAAGAAAAGAAAGAAGGAAAAAAAAAAACGATAGAGTAGACGGAAAGGGAATGAAGAAGAAACATACGGGGTTGCAAGAAAGAAAGAAAGAAAGAAAGAAAGAAAGAAAGAAAGAAGACTATTGAGTTGACAAAAAGGAATGAAAGACGAAATATAGTGATTATATTTGTTGTTTTTTTTTTAATCGATGTCACCCCAAGCAAGGCAGTAATGCCACTACAGCACAATGGGTTACAGAGTATGGAAGTATTAGGAGCAGAAACGCCTACATCTAGTTAACCCAACTGTATATTGATGAAGTGTTGTTCTTAACTTCAAAAACTCTAATTACCATAGCGAAGATCTCATCGGAACAATTACCATGAAATTATTTATAGAAAAGACACAGAGAAAGCAGACGGTGGTGGGAAAGTGATTGAAGGTGATTTACCAGATCAGGACCAATAATATTGCAGATTCTTCTATGGATATTATCAAGTATGGCAAAGTAAACAGCAGGAACACCGAACCATATGTGGCAGCAATATTCTAAGTATGGACGAATAGAAGACTTATAGATATGTAAGATAGTCTTGTAGAGAAAAATTGTCTCGTCCGAGATAGTGAACTGATTTTCTTAACAGCTGAACGTAGGCTCCAAGAAATAACAAGAAAGAAAGAAAGAAAGAAAGAAAGAAAGAAAGAAAGAAAAACGATAGAGTAGACGGAAAGGGAATGAAGAAGAAAGATACGGGGTTGCAAGAAGAAAGAAAGAAAGAAAGAAAGAAAGAAAGAAAGAAAGAAAGAAAGAAAGAAAGACAATAGCGTACACGAAAAGGAAGGGAGAAGAAATATACTTTGTTGCAAGAAAAGAGATAAATGGCTAGCGATAATGACAACGCTACAAGAAAGACAATCTTTGCATCTGAAACCAATTATAAAGAAAAATGTCACACATTTAATTAGATTACCTTCCACGTCCAGTTCAACCAGGTAATTTCCTTCTTATTTATTTATTTACTTATATTACTGCTTTTTCTATTTTCCTACCACAGAACCCTAATTGAAAATATCTTGAAAAATGAATGGTTTTGACCAAGAGGCAATTTGTTAAAATCAAATTAAACAGTGATCACCATATACTCCCTACATTTGCCGAGAAAACTCCAAGATCTACACACATACAAACGTATTTGCTATCATAATAATTTTTACTTTCAACCAACCAATAGTTAGATAGATAGATAGATAGATAGATAGATAGATAGATAGATAGATAGATAGATGTGAAGAACTGAAATGTTCAATCAAATATCTCTTAGCAAAAGAAATGTTGTTACCTGGTTTGAAAGAGTAATAGATAGATGAATATAAACTTAGTGAAATAGATAGATAGATAGATAGATAGATAGATAGATAGATAGATTATTAATGCCCGTAATTTAAATAGACAGTGATGAAAATAAATATATTTTAATTATTAGTCATTATGATCAAAACAGGAAATTCTGAGAAGAAAAATTGGAGAATTCATGTTTCAACAAATTTATTTAATTTATACATGGGGTCTAAAACCGAGGTACCCGTACCACTAGGTGTATGAAAAAAAGCGCTTACGTGATGAAGTGTCTCGCTGTCTTGACATGTCCCACTTTTTAAATGTTTAGAAACCAGATGTCCATTATTCCCAATAAAAGAGACATTTTGCTTTCTGTATTGCAAGATGAATTCATAGAATTTTCGTGATGACTAACTTGCCTCTTTTTGTAGATTTTTTTCATACTATACTTTAGGGTTTTGTTCTCTCATACTCTGAAGGAAGAAAGAAAAAGAAAGAACGAAAGAAAAAAGATAGAGAAGGAACAGGGAAAGTTGTCTCGTACAGGGCAGTCGTCTCTCGGCGTCCTCGTCGGCTCCCTCGTCGCCCACTGCCAAAGCCTTCAGACATATTCATGTTATAGACCATGACGAAGCAGCCGATCGGTTGAGTGGGAGAATTTTACATATGCGTAGGCGCATTCCGCCAATTCTCCCTTCCCCCAACTGATCTGCAACACTATATGCATGCAATGCATGGGCGTTTTTGGGCATGGTGTCGTGTATTTTGCTCACGACAATTACAGAAGATGACACAATCAAGAAGTAGAATGTTACCTGGAACCAACAGTCTTGGTGAAATCGGTACTAAGCAGATGATTTCGGGATCTAACTCTTTACTTTTTCTCTCCTACTGACGATTCTTGGCGTCAGATTATACCGGGTGGAAGAGCAAAATTGCCCAAATCGTGTAACATCATAAATAACCATCCAAAAAAATATTTAATATACAGAAAAATAAACTAATTTCTTTTTTCCAGATTTCAAGAAAAGTCGGTTACCCATCTTGACAGTATTTAACGTAAGAATCACTGAAAAACCCTTTAAGGTATTCAGCTAGAAATAGAACAGGTTAAAATTGTTTTGTGTCAGACCCACACTCTTCCCAACTGAGCAATGTTGAGATCATTCAGGCCTTCAGTAATGGTACCAACATTTATAATCTGACTTCCATCTTCAAAGTCCATTCAAGAACCATCAGGAGAGAATGAATAAGTTTTTAAAAAAGGAGAGAAAAAATAAAGAGGAAAATTGGATCCGGAGGTAACAGCAGGAAGAGGGATCATAATTTCAACTTAGAGCTAAAGAGATCACTTGGAAAAGGCCCAACTCAGTTCAGAGGACGTTTGGCACGTGAGAGAGCAGTTTCAACTATGACAGTCGAAAGAGCAGTGAAAAAAAAAAAGACTTGAAAATAAAATCCTACGTGAAACGTGTGAGTTCGCATGTTACTCCAGGACAGAAAGCTAGAATGTTAAAGAGGCTGAAGATCATCTTGAATAAGTTGGAAAATGATCCTGGGAATAATATATATATATATATATATATATATATATATATATATATATATGTGTGTGTGTGTGTGTGTGTGTGTGTGTGTGTGTGTGTGTGTTGATTTAAGAATAATTCCTGGGTTTGATCCTTAACTATAATTAATTAATGATGAACATGTCATTTTCTTTTATGATCGATTTCCTCGTGATTCTTCTGTTATGCTGGGAGAATAGAGTATGCATTCTTATTGTTCAATGTAGAGTACAATAGTGTCATAAAAACCCCGGAGAATTCCAGTAAGATACATTTTATCAATACAATTGTTTAGACCTTAATCTAATAATAGGACAATTTTGCTGTTACACCCGATATGCATTTCGACGAGCCAAAGTCATATTCTGGTGAGGCGTGTTCATCTCTACAACAGTTTTGAATGGCATGTTCTGATATATAGAAATTTATATGACATAATATTAGGTAAATGAATGACAAAGTAGAAAAATCTGTTTAACGGGTTTTTTCATTACATCGACTTAGTTGGGACAAAAGCAGTGTTTGTTGTTGATCTAGTTTTATAGGACACAAAAATCTGCTGAGCCAACCAAGCATAGAAATGAACACAATATGGGAACCTGTAATAAGGAGTGCCAGTGAAAAGCGATAATAACAACAAACATTGCAATATGAGCTCTGGTAAAAAAAATTCAATGATAACAGCAAACATTGCAATATATGCACTGGTAAAAAACGGTTGAGGAAGACATTATGTTTATAAGTCCCAGAAATTCATACACAGATGTGCTTAAGGACACATGGCACAGTGGATAAAGCTGTTGGTTAGATTCTGTGGCAGGACCCAAAGAGTTGTGAATAAGTTGGAAATGATCCTGGAACAATATATATGAGTGAGTTCAATACCTGGTTAAAGCAGTGGAGAACTTGGAGAGGGGAATTAACTGGAGATAACAGATAAGTGATATCCATTATACATGGCACGTGGAACTAGAACAGTCTACCCCAGCGAGCAAAATAAAGGGTTCAGTTCTTCAATCCAACCACCTCCGGAGCGTACAACGTGATAAATATGACAACAAAGAATCCGAATAATGTAAATAGCGAGTTGTATAGGAATGGTATGAGATGAGTGTCCATTATAATTATAAGATAGAAAATCCTGAAATGTTTAAAGTTATTTTTTTTTTCAGACATACATAGGCATGCAGTGTAGTCGATTTTATTCAGCTTCCTTCTGCTTTTGATAGACCTGCCAAGAAGGGTAAGTTTTTATAGGAACCTGATCGCAAATTTACCCTGGAAGCTCTCGTGATCAAAACATATTCTCTACAGTTCGATCTTCGTAGATTTCTTTATCTTTCAATTAAAGCAATACTTTCTTTTAATGAAAATTATCTTCAGACTCATTACAACGAGCGTTGGGTGCGTTGGTTCTTTAAAAAAAGACTTTTTTTCTTCATATAATATTTTATTTAAATTCCTCAAGATTTCGCATATGTATTCCTTGTGACAACCATTACAGGTGATAGAGTAAATGATTCCTTCAAATTTTAACTTATTGGATATTAATTATCTCTCTTATATTTTTAGAAGTAGTTATCTCAAAATTAATGTTAAGCTTAGATCAATTCTTTTCAATTGTTGTGATAGAGTTGATAGGTAGAGTATGTATCTCGTCTCTTAAAAAAAAAACATGGAAACTTCTTACTTTTGCCAACCACTTACATTTGTGATCAAGGTTGTTCAATAATTTTAACGATGAAAAAATAAACTGCAAGATTTTCAATTGAAAATTCTAAAAGTCTGTGTCTCCATCATACCTTTTCGGGAAGTGATTTACACTTTTAAATAAATAGGGCAATATGACAAAAGTCCGCAAGTGTAGGCTCTAAGAAAGCTTTATTCAACTGAGAATACAATGTTCGCGTATAGTGTCCTTTTATAGTCCCAGTAAACGGAAATAGCTCTCTCAGAGTGGAGAGTAACAAAACAAGGGGAGACCACTCTTAATTATTCATAACACAGAGTATTGTAGCTAATTTTTAACGCAAAGCTGAGTTTGTGTTGGAGCCAGCGATACCTAGTGCTGAGACTAAAGATTCATCTTTTTTTATCATATTTTTTTCTAAGACTGAAGGTGATGTCAAAGCAGAAAAAAACTGATCTTAATTCAATCAGAAATATATTTTGCAGACAAAAGTCCTCAAGTGTAGGCTTTAAGAAAGCTTTATTCAACTGTGAATACAATGTTCGCGTATAGTGTCCTTTTATAGTCCCAATAAACAGAAATAGCTCTTTCAAAGAGAAGAGTAAAAAAAAATCAAGGGGAGACCCCTCTTGATTATTCATAACATGGGGTGCGTGGAATAAAACCGATTGCTGGATTTATAATTTAAACAAAGGATGTGCTTTCTCTTAAACTGTTCTCAGCCTAAATTAAGGAAACGGACAGAAATTTCTTGAATAATTAACAAATAACACAGGTTCGAATCCTGTTCGCAGCGCTATGTAGAAAAATCACGTGGTAGCGATAAACAAAGAAATGGAGAAAAAAAGAATGGAAATAATAATCCAACCTTTAGAAAGAGAGCTATTTATGTTGGAATGGAGCATCTCATTGGGCTAAAGTGGGATAAAAGAAAGGGCTGTGATTGGCTGCTGGTACCTGCGTGGAGAAAGAATATAAATAAAGCTTGATTCATCTGTTAGTTTGCAGGGATTGAATTAAGTTCATCCCCTAGTATATTGTTGTAGAAAGAACGTGTGAAATCGTGATTGGGAAAAAAAAAAAAAAAGTGAAAGATTTTGTTTTTTGTTTGAAACGGAAAACACCTTTTTGTTGTACGTTTTGAGTTTGTGCATTGTTTTTGATTTCCCTTTATTTTGACCTCCCTCGTTTTCGTTTAAATTATTTTTCGTTTTGAACTGTTGATTTGATTTTGTTTTTTTCACGTTGTTGTTTTACACACAGTTTCTATTTTATTTTATTTTCGTTTCTCCCGTTTTACTTGGTTTTAGTTTGTCTGTTAATTATTGTTCTTAATAAAGAAAAAAGAAGAACGTAAAGGCGAACTTTTTTTCGTGCAACTGCCGTGGGGAGAAATCCCCATGGCGGACATTCTTCAACTTACACCGTCTCCTACGGTGCAAACTGACACACCGTCGCCAGAAAAAACATCGGCCTGGACGGAGACAGTCCGAAAAGGAAGAACGCCGCTTACTATCAGGAACAAAGAGAGAAATATGGTGAATTCGTCAAAGGAAATGAATTCCTGACGATCCAAGAAGCATTTGATGGAATAAAAACAAAACCATCTACCCTTCTGACAGCAGATGTGAAGAGCCGGAAATTGGCTGGCTTCAGTAGGGAAAGTATGGAGGAGGCACTCAGAAGCCTGAAAATTGCTCCCAAATTATTGGCCAGAAGATCAAATGCCATGTGGGACATCCTCCTAGCTACAGAGCAGAAAAGCCAAGCAACTGTCAGCAAGCACTGCAAACAAAGAATTTGCCGAAAAAGATCACGGTGAAAAGGGTACCTATAGACATTGGAGCAGACAGGATAGGAGGATTCTTTGCCAAGCATGTAAGGTAGAGGATGAAAAGAAAGAAGAGAAGCAAATCTTACCATAGCCAAGGTGACATGGCCCTCTGAATCATTTTGGAAGGGAGGCTTTAGGGACATTCCCAATACTCTCATATGCCGTGAAAAGAGGATGCTGGTGGTGGTGGAGGGACGACAGCCATTTTTGTTGGTCATGCAGTGTTCTGGGACACATGGCCAAGGTGTGCCCAGGTAAAAAGGTACAGCCTCCACCCCTCCAGCTACAAAAAACCAATAAATGCAGTAGCAACAGCATCAGAAACAGTAACATCATCAGGAAAGGCCTCGGATGGAAAATGGGTGAAGGTAAAGGGAAAAAGACGGCACCTTTCCCCTGAAGGGAACGAGCAGCCGCCCAAACAGCAGCAACAACAAGAGAAGGGCAGCCCCAAGAAAACAACAAGAGAAGGGCAAAGAAAGAAAGAAAGAAGGGCAGCCCCAAGAAGCTGCCGGAAAAGCAACAACAAACCCAAAAAGGGAACAGCAGGCAAAAGATAGTTGAAACAAGCAAATCGAGAGGGGGGAAGAGTTGGAGGAAATGCCCCACCATCTTCCTCAAAAAAAAAGAGGGAGGGATGAAGAGGACGAGGAGATAGATGACCATAAAAAGAGAAATGTCAGGGAGAACCAATTAGGAGACAGAGAGAAACAACAGCATCAAGATCACCATCTCGTCCTACTATTCAGAAGAAGGGAAGTAACAAAGTCCTGCTCTAGAAGCGCATCGGCACTCCAGCAAGGTCACAATCCCCCTCATTTGTGTACGCCCCCCAACCCTTTACCCAACCCACTACCCAACTTCCTACTCAGTCATCTACCCAACCACCTTCTACTACTCCCCACCGTCAACTTCAACCCCTGCCACACCCTTTTAAAAAAGAAGGTGAAAAACACTTTGACAGGGTGGAAGACATTTTTAGAGATGGATAGGAAGGAGGCGGAGAGGAACTTTAGACACAGAGAAAGACACAAAAAGGGCCTCTCTTCAAAGTTACGTCTGTGGACGGGAAGTCTACGGAAGATCCAAGAAACTTTCCCTGAGCACCAGGGGTGATTGATGTAATGAGATACAGGGAAGCACCTGAAGGTTTGGGCCCACTTGCAAGAGGCCAAGGATGCCTTCCCTGAGATCCGGATGGTGAGACAGGCACACCAAACTTGAAAAAATTATTCATATTACTGTGAAGGGGAGGGTCCCAGTATGTCTGCACCCCTCTTTACAGGGTTTTTAAAATTAACGTACCCCATGGATGTCGGCGGGATTGTCTCGGATGGACGGATGACGCATCAGAGATGGGTACAGGGAGCCTGGGACAATCCGTGGGTCCTTACACCCGCAGATTTCCGGCCCGTATGTGAGTAGGTTTTGCTCTGACTTTTTTTTCTTTGCAGGCCTAGAAAATGGAAACCAAGTTAGCGACGTTAAAATGAAGGGCTTAGGATCGGGGTAAAGGCATGTCGCCTGCTCCTTTTCTGTCCCTGGATGTAGATGTTGCCGCGATCGAAGAGACACACTTTGTTTGCAGAACGAACAGTCTTATTGGAGAACGACTTTGTCGTCTATTCAGCATATGGGGACCGGTTTGCCAGAGGGGTTTCTTTTGCTTGTCAGACGGACTCTTGATGCGAAGGTGGACCTTGTGCATACCGATGCCGAGGGCCGGTTGATCGTGGTCGATATTGCCGTGAAAAGTGGTTCGTTCCGAGTCGTTGCGGTTTATGCGCCCAATGACCAGGAGGAGGGTCTCGTTTTTTCGGCAGTTGGGGCCGTTCCTGGTTGATTCAACGCGCCTTGTTTTAATGGGGACTGGAATGCCATCCTGGAAACCCAAGTTAGACAGGGGGGGGAGCTAGTGGGAGAAGGGCGATCGTAGCCTGGTTGATCTGATCGACGATTATGGTCTCGTCGATAGATACCGGGTCGATCATCCACAAAAAAATGGACGTGGGCTTTAATTGGCCTTCTGACAAGGTGGTTAGCTACCTTGACAGGATGTTGAATTAGAAAGCCGACATAGATCTATTAGATTGAGAACGTTCCACTGGGTAGGCTACACGGACCACAAACTCGTTTGTGCCGGGGTGGCATTAGACCATAGGCCTAGAATGGCTGGCAACTGGAAGTTCAATCTGTCTTTACTGGACAGGCAGGACTTCCGGGAGCATATAACTAGATTAGTGCAGCGGGAACTAAGTGGGGCGGTTATCGGGAATAAGTGGTGGGAGCGACTTAAGTTAGGATTAGCCAAAGTTTTCACCACTGATTTCAAAAACAGCTCGCTCTAGATAGAGCTGAAAAGGTGAAGACAAAAAGCTAGTTACACCCGGGCGGTGGCTGGGGGATCCCCAGAGATAGCCTTAGCTAGGGCGGCCCTGGATCGTTTGAATAGCGAGCGGAACATGATCCAGGAAAATATATATATACATAATATAATATAGATGTCTTCCGAATATGTGTGTGTGGGCGCAGATCTGTGTGTGTGGAAGAGGTTCGTCGAGGTCAATAATCGTTACATTCGTGAAGTCGAGTCCCGGAACTATAATTAATTACTGACGACATGTATTTTCTTTTTTCGGCGCCATTTCGAGAGTGATTTTCCAAGGAGCCTGGTCTCCGGGAGGAGGAGTTTCGTAGCTATTTGGTTGACTTTCCTCGGCTTTCGCCGACGGAAGCGGCTAAAAACGAGGGAGAGATCACGGAGGGCGAAACGGATTGAAGAAGGTCGGCAGAGGCAATTGCCCGGTCTGGATGGTTTGCCTAATGAATAGGACAACTTGAGGCTGTCGCACATCTTTGTTCCGATTTTGACCAAAGTGTTCAACAACTGGTTGAGGTCGGGGGTCCATCCCCAATCGGATCACCAGGCATGTTCTGTTGAAAAAGGGCAAAGGTATATGAGCTAGATGATTACAGGCCCATAATGCTAAACACAGAGTTAAAAGATTATGGAAAAATCCTGCAGGAGCGTTTTTTTCAGTTGCCGAGTCTCTGTTGGGACCTGAGCAGACTTGTTCTGTGAGGGCCGAATCAGTCAGAGCAACCTGATCTGATCCGCACGATCATAGAGGGCGTAAAGACGACGAGAAGCCGCGCTGATCAATTTGGATCAGTCAATATTTGATAGGGTTGACCATCGCTACCTTGCTACTGTCCTGCAGGCCGCTGGATTCGCATCCAACTTCTGCCGCTGGATTAGCCTCCTGTATCGCCCCCCAGTGCTGTGGTAAAAAGGTCGGTTCGTCAGGGTTGTCCGCTGTCGACTCCTTTATGCTTTTGGCGTTGAGCCTCTCTTCGCCGGCTGAAGGACGAGACCGGCAGTCCGGCCCCTACGTGGAATAAAGCTGTCCCTGGAGGGTCTCGAGCCAGGGTTTCCAAAGAGCCGATGACGTATCTGCTTTCGTGTCGTCCTGCAGCGACATTGAGGCGGTACAGAAGGCGGTTGATCGGTACGAGAAGGTGACAGGGGCCAAGATAAACCGCGACAAGTCGTCCGGCTTCCGGTTATACATGGAAGGGGTCGAACTTAGGGCAGCTTGGTTGGAGCAAACGGTCCTGTCCGCATTCTTGAGTTGGTTTCAATCCAACCTCCAGCTGGAGAAGAATTGGTCTAAGTACGAGCAAAGGTCGATTTTGCCGGTAAGATTTGGAATCGACGGAGGTTGTCCGTGAATGGCAGGGCGGAGGTGTCCACATAATTTTCCCCTGATTCTTTATGAAATGTTTAAAGTTCCTTTGTAAAGACCACAGGAAGGTGCTCGAGCGATTCGCTATCCTCCATTTTTTTGAGGGACGCGTGAACAGGGTCGAAGACGAGTCTGTTTTAAACGTCCGTGTCGCAATTTACCCTGGAAGCACCTGTTGAGTCACATCCGTGCCTCTAGGTTATTCTTTCCTACGCCGCGCATTCTTAGAGGAGATCCGATTCTGGAGGGGATTAAAGGGACGCCTTTTAGCCTTACCATCAGTCCCCCATCTCGCGGGTTGAGCGCCGTTGTAAACCCCGGGATGAGTCGGATTTCCTCCTTTTGTCGGTTGGCATTGAATTTTATTCCCCGGTCCAGTGATTTCTCGGCCTGGAATTCCTTCTATCGTGGAGTGGAGGGTCGCAGGGATAAGTAAATGATACGCTCGACTTGTCGGAGGAGGATATTAATTATTGGTCTTAAGCGCCAGCGGCGGATTACCTCAAAACCCTGAGTTTTCGTTACCTGGCGATTGGCTCGGAATCGGCTGCCACCAATGACAAGGCTTTCATATGGGGTTTGGCGGATTTGCCAGACTGAGTATGTGGTCTTGTCTTAAAAAAAACGGCTGCGCACGCCTTCTACCATTGCCCCCGGGTCAACCCCTTATGGGACCATGTCGGCGAGTTGACAATCGTCTTAACGATGAACAGCTTGTGTCCATTGATCGCGCATTGACGCGTGTGAAAATGTGTGTCGCCCCATCATTCCGGGGGAGAAACGAACACTTTTTGATGCTGATGGACAAAGCTCGAATGGTGATTTGGACGACGCGAATGGATTGGAAGTTGAGCGGGGCAATGTCTTTCTTATCAGCATCTAATCCAATTTTTGAGCATCAGCTCAAGATGAAGATTAGATCTGATAGAAAACGATTGCATTCGACAGTCTTCAGCGAAAGGTGGGTAAAAGTAGCAAGCCTGGTTTGTGACCGGGGCTAGCCTTGATTTTCTTTTCTAGGTCAACCTATAGCACATCGGGGTGGTTTTGTGGAACCCTCCCTTGGTTAGGTTAGACAACTTCTTTTTACCTAGTTAATGTGAGTAAATGTTGTGTCTGGCCTGTATCCCGGCTGCTCTTTGGTTATGGAAATATATTTCGAGACAAAACCTCCCCAGTTTGTTTTGGCCCCCTTTTTTTTTATCTCGACTGGGTCAGCTTTACATTTTCCCATTCCGGCATAATATTTTCTCCTTTTCCACTCCCCTTAGCGAGAGCGTCTCTTTGATTTTGTCCCTGGGCAGAATACAGGAGCCTCTGTTTTTGAGGGTTGGACGGTCCCTACTAACATGTGCTGGATGTTTAGTTTGTATTTTGTGTTTATTTTATTTATTATTGGGTTCTCTCCCTCCCCTTGCAGAATCATTATTAGAATTTTATGTATATCATTTATGTATCATCAAATTTTTATGGATTGGGGCGCGTTTTGGTAGGTTCCTTGGAGTGGATGTGGTATTGTGGGTGGTTGGAGGATTGAACGGTGATGGATGAGTTTTGTGGTGAATGAGTATCTCATTAAATGTATGAATGGGTCGTGAGTCAGATTAGCTAGGTATAAGATAGTAAGTGTTGACCAGCCTTTTCCCGTTCCCTTTTTATTTGCCCAATTGTAACCTTTGTTGCTGTAAGTTTGCAGGGTTTGTATTAAGTTACAACCTGCTTTATTTTTGTCTGCCAGCTGGACGCTAGCTGGGACCTTTACACCGGTAAGTGCTGTTTATTATTGTTATTCTACAGGTAATGGCTGCACTAAAGACGACATGCGTGGATGCTTTTGTTTTGTTCCAAAATGCATAATCGACCCAGCACGTATATTTGAAATTCAAAGAAACTTGTTGAAAAGGACCATGATCATACATTTCATTTAATATGTATAAAAAAAAATAGGATTGGTGTATACGGAATAAATTCCGATAACCAATCATAAAATCATGAGTTGAATGTAACCGATTCGAATTACAACATTACATTTTATACGATATTCATCACAAAAATTACGGCAACACACTCAAATATAACAATATGGTACGCGGGAGGAAAACATTTGAGAACCCCTAAGTAAATGGATTAGACCAGGCTTTCTCAATCTTTTTTACCTTTGCGTGACCCTAAAAATAAATTACATTTCTCAAGGAGCAAAAACAAAATTATATACCATATCTTTCTCATTTTATTTTCATCGTAGTTCACGTTGTAAATACCATAGTATATATATGTTTGAATAACTGGTTTAAGAAAAAATTAATACTTCTTTGTCAAATTTTTCGGTAATGCTAAATAAAATACATATTGTTCGTTTATAAAACTTCATCACAGAGTTTTCATTCGCACACAAAAAAATTCTAAACTCAAACGTAAAAAATAAACATAATTAACCAATATCATGTACCTATAATATAAAACAGAACAAAAACAGATCATTGCTGCATCATTTTTTATTTATTTATTTTTATCCTTTACTGGCAATGTTGAAAAGACATAAGGTAAATAAAGGAAAAATGTCCTGTGAACCAATAAATGGGCTAAGAAAATGTTACTTTCAGAGCCATTTGATAAAGTGAAACAGGCTTCTCTAATGTGAAGACTGTGTCTGTCTTTTGCTACACAAATACTTAATTCGAGGTCCAACTTTTGATAAACACATATGTGACGTCACCCCGGCCTCTCTCTGCCCCCGTTCTATCCTGTGACGACCAATGTGACTTGGTATTGGTCGCGGCACCAAGTGTGACGTTCTAAACCTTGGATGATTCGGATGGAAAGCTGGTTAGATTCGGTATCAGCTTTGTCGTTCCCAGCTCGCCTCCAACGTCTGGTTACCGAAGTAACTGCTTTGATTTCTAATCTGACCTACCCACGTTGTGATTTGATCTTTGGTAGACGAAATCAATCAGTCGCCGGGCCGTAATGCAAGCCGAATTCGAACAAAGGTGACATCGCACAAATATATGTAAAAGAAAATAAAGTAACAACTCGAAAAGTTCAAATGTGTTAAAAAAAGAATAACAAATACTTTTATATCTGGTTGCTGAATACAGGACTGATTCTTTCTCCCAAAACGCTTCTATGGATTCGTGACACTTTGCGCTTATTGGGCGAGTCTTAACATGTTAAGTTGTTTTTCCAAGAAACTGTTTTTTTTTTTGTGGTATCTTCATGCGATATTCGTAAAACTTGTTTTGGTGGTGTGAGTCTAAGTCGTTCTTCAAAAATAAATTGTTCTTGGTTAGAATTCGAAGTCGGGATGCGTGGATCTTCAGTCAGCTTCCTGCGAGGCTGGTCTCAGAGCTCACAGCTCAACTCCGTCTGCGTCTGCGTCTGCGTCTGCGAATGAGTCTCTCCAACTCCAACTACTTACTCTCCAACTGCCGTCAACTCGCTGCGACTCTGTTTATATGGACGCCGACCAAAACCAGGTGTGGGATTGACGTGGTTTGGGGTTCCTCGATAATTCTAAATCCACAATAAGGTTTTTCTTTGGTTTTGGACAGGAAAATTTATCACATTCCATTTTTGATAGTCCATTGCTTTTTTGCTTCAGATGGGTTCTTAAGGGTATCGTCCTCCCAAATTCTTCCTTTCTCATATTGGTATCTCACACCAATCCACTCAGAGGGCGTCAACAGGTTTCCCTTCTTTCTCATGGTGGTATCTCACAACAATCCCCTCAGAGGGCGTGAACAGGTTTCCCTTCTCTCTCACAGTGGCATCTCACACCAATCCCCTCAGAGGCGTCAACAGGCCTCCCTTCTCTCTCACATTTTTACCTTCGCCTACCGCTCACGCCACCATTCAGCCAATGAATGCTCAGCAGCGTGGGTGTTTACAATTATCGCTCAAAGGAAAAAAAATATCTTCTTTTTTTTCTTTTCTTTCTCTTCCCGACACCAGACCTCTACGACTCGTAATGTGGTCCTTAATCTCTATTTTAACCGAATGTCACCTGAAATTTATCAACATGATTTTCGTCAGCGTCAAATGGGTGGTTAACTGGACGTATTCGCACTCTGTATCCAATTATCTCTCCCGGTAACAAACTCTTATCATGGCCAGGTCTAACATAAAACAAGTGTTTTTCCCAAAACCAAATGATATCTCCGAAGGATAGTTAATGGTTTATTCTTTTCCCTTCTCCTTGGGTGGCCCAGCTGATGTTTTTCTCGGTCAGTACGTGAACTGATTACCATTATCTCCCAGCTTCTGTTTCGTAGGTCACTTGACCAATTTGAAATTTACATTATTGCCATGGGCAGATGGCTATCTTTTATTCGCCGCCTCGTAGCATAAATTAATTCGACAGATCCGAGATCTTACGAATTTCCTATCTTCTGCGAAAAAAATACTTTTCTTCGCAAATGAAAATAAAATCTTTACCACTTTTCTTTATTAAAAAAAATAACATCGCTCAGTCTTTTCGTGATAGCTTCTTATCGCCTTAATTATTTCAGCTTCTTCTCACCTTAATTATTTCTAGTTTTTAATTTTCACGCGACCGCTAAATAGTGTCACACATACGGATTTCATTCTCAATTGAGAGGAGATGATTTCTGTTTTCCCTCTTGATATTTGTTAAAAAAAGAAAAGGCTTTTCACAGATGTAAGACGTTGAAAACTGAAACATTATATTAATTGCTTTCCTATGAATGGTAGGAAACTCTTCTATAACACTATTTTCGGAATGTTTCCTCTTCAGAAATCGCCGTATTGGGTGATTAGTTATTTCTGTAAAAAACAAAGAAATAAGTAACTTCAAGTACAGGCCCCGTTCGCTGAGTGGGCACCGACTAATGAAGGTGGTTTCACATTTGTGCCGTACAGACATCACTAAATATATCCCCAATGATACTTATACTTCGTAATAACATAATATTTTAGATAGGATGATGTCTATATTACAATATTACACTAGCCAAGGATGTATTGTGTGTAGTTTAATAATATTACGTATATGAAATTAAATAAAAACTCAAAAGTGCATTAGCTTATCTCACCTATTCTCGGAGAATCCTTGGGATACTTTTGCGGAACCTTAGGGGTCCTGGGTACCCCTGTTGAGAAACGCAGGATTAGACACACAGGAAAATTGTCACACTAAAAGGAATTATTCGTATTTTAATATCGTATCACATAGTAAGAGCTTAAAATATCATGTAACGGGTTTCACTGATGTAACAAGTGAGATGCAAGTTCTGAATATATATATATATATATATATATATATATATATATATATATATATATATATATATATATATATCAAGTATAGGATTGTGTATACGGAATAAATTCCGATAACCAACAAATATTATTCTTAAAAGTGTGCTCAATACAGTGTAGAGCAAATATAATTATTTATTCGAAAATTATAACATAGATATGTTATAAAATCACTACAACAATAGCCATTTTGTTTCAACACATCTGGTGTCTTATCAAGTGATGGTGTTTTGATTGTCACACACATACACAAAACATACACACACACACACACACACACATATATATATATATATATATATATATATATATATATATATATGAAGTGACAGATAGAGAGGGATAGAAAGATATAGACAGATTGAGAGATAATGATTATAAAAGACATGTGTTTATAAACTAATTGAGACAACTAGGTATATACAAAGAAGCATAAAGATATATATATATATATATATATATATATATATATATATATATATATATATATATATATATATAAAGAATGATATTACAGCAGACGTAAATAGATGTATACGAATAAACTGACATAGAGGAGGTTTCCACGTTTTCTCATTTTTCGTTATCTTTTTACTAAGTTTGATATAATTATCTTTTATGCTCTTATTATTGTTACTAAGTTGTTTTTCACTGTTTACGCGTCAGCGTTTGTGCGCATGTGTGTACGCGTGTGTTTGTGTGTGTAAATGTCAAATGTCTTTCTTATTTTTCCTGTTCATCATTCTTTGTTCCTTCATACTGTCACCCTTTTTCTTTTCTTTCTTGTTTTATTTTTCGGCTCAAGATATATATCTCGCGAATAAGTCATTGTTATGAAAACATAAAATGGCGAAGACAAATATTTAATTATACTTCAACTTTCACCAATTTTATTCAGTTTATAAAGGACTTCTTAAACCGAGGTATGCGTAGCTCTGGAAGTAAAACCGAGGTCTTTTTTTTTTAATAATATTTTTTAGTAATTAACGGATTGTCTAAATTGCTCGTCTGCTAAATTCAAGCAGTGGACAAAATGTCATGAATACTTAATAAAAGTGTTGGTTGCAATAAGAATCCTCTGAGTAAAATTTTCTATAGTAATAAAGATGTCGTTGGATTTTTTTCAATAATAATCCTAACTTTCCGTAAAGAAGTAATAGAAAGAGATGAATATTTTTTTTAATTGAAGGTAAAATCAAATAAGCTGACTTTACACCAATTGTTTAAATAAATTCTCTTCAATTCTTTCGTCTGATTTTCTATTTCTACTTTCTTAAAGAGTCCTGCATATCGTGTAATATCAAGAAAATATGTTTAATATTAGAAATTGGATGTTTATAAATTAATAAACGTTTCAAACTGCATTATCATTTATGAAAGATTCAGGATTAGCCATATGAATTGAATATATGAAAAAAATCGATCTGTAGAGGCTACAATTTGTAATTACATGCGCATTATTCCCATGGCAACATAAGCCATATAATTTAACAGAGACGCGTCCATTTTTAATTCATATCCGGCAAATGTAGCCCCATTATCTTGAGGCGTTTTCTATTCACGCGTGGTTTCATGAAATTACGCAACCCGTAGACATTATGCAACGGAGTTAAGGGCTAATAGTTTGTCGAAAGGTATCGGAAACAGAAAACTCTTGGTTGGTGTTTTCGCACTATTACGAAAATTGCCGAAAGTAAGAAGCGTGAAAAGCGGAAATGTATTTGCCATTAAAACATTTAGAAGGCAAAAAGAATGAAAGAAAAACGGAAACAAACAATCAAACAAACAAAGAAAAAATACAAGATATCGTAAGGAAAATGAGATTTTGAAAGAAAGAAAGAAAGAAAGAAAGAAAGAAAGAAAGGAGAAAATAAAAATATTGAAAGGAGTGATATATGTATAGAATTTAAAGATTTACAAGTACAATGACATATTTAAAGAAAGAAAGAAAGAAAGGAGAAAGTAAAAAAATATTGAAAGGAAATGATATGTGTAGAGAATTTAAAGATTTAAACGTACAAGGACATATGTAAAGAAAGAAAAAAGAAAGAAAGAAAGAAAGAAAGAAAGGAGAAAGTAAAAAAATATTGAAAGGAAATGATATGTGTATAGAATTTAAAGATTTAAAAGTACAAGGACATATGTAAAGAAAGAAAGAAAGAAAGAAAGAAAGGAGAAAGTAAAAAAATATTGAAAGGAAATGATATGTGTAGAGAATTTAAAGATTTAAACGTACAAGGACATATAAAGAAAGAAAGAAAGAAAGAAAGAAAGAAAGAAAGAAAGAAAGAAAGAAAGAAAGAAAGAAAATAAAAGTTCTATGGAGAAAAGGAGATTTTGAAAGGAAGAAACAAACCAATAAAGAATGGAGAATATACAAGATCTTTCAAGATAAATGAAAATTTGAAAGAAAGAAAGAAAGAAAGAAAGAAAGAAAGAAAATAGAACGGAAAATCATATTAAGAAAGGATGAAAGACTTAATGGAGAAAATAAAAGATTTAGAAATTCCATGGAGAGAAAAAAATTTGAAAAGATAGAAAGACGTTGAAATTACAAATATAGATGTTAAGTGCATTAAAAAGGAAGTCATATATAAAAGGAATTGATTGAATTTTCTTTTACGGCTCAACAACTCTTAGTGATTTATTTACTACCAAAAAATATTTCAAATTGTTTTCGCATAGTCCTCCTCTCCCAGTAACCCCCTTGCGTCTTAGTGACATTACCACCTTGTATGGTGTGAAATGATTTTTAAAAATATTTTAAAAATGCCTGTTTGTGTTCATAGATGCAAAGCAATCTCTACTTGTTCACATCTATCTATCTATCTATCTATCTATCTATCTATCTATCTCTTTATTGTGTTATGTTTTTATTTTTTCTGTAGTTGTGGGAGAGAATATAAGAGAAAAACCGGCCGATCTCAAAAATTCGTACTTGAAAATTGAGCAATTATGGTCTATCAAATCAGGAATCAAGATTTACTTTTATGCTTAGAGATATTAATCTGAAACTTTCAACTGACCCAAGTAATCTATGTAGCATTTATTTTTTGGAAATTATGCTATTTGAACTCAGGGATCAACATTCACTTCTTTTGCTCAGTATGCTCATACCTAACTATCTCAGTAAGTTTATAGCTATCTCTCTCAGTAAGTTTATATCTATCTATCTATCTATCTATATATATATATATATATATATATATATATATATGTGTGTGTGTGTGTGTGTTTTAAAATATAACGCAATAGACAGATAGATGAACAAACACACACATATATATATTTATATATATATATATATATATATATATATACAACAGATAGATGAACAAACACACACACACACACACACACACACACACACATATATATATATATATATATATATATATATATATATATATATATGTGTGTGTGTGTGTGTGTGTGTGTGTGTGTTTGTTCATCTATCTGTCTACTGCGTTATATTTTAGAAATTGTGCTCTTTCAAAACAAGGAACACTTGCTAAAAGATATTTCACGGAATTTGTTCAAATCTTCACATCTATCTATCTATCTATCTATCTATCTATCTATCTAACGTTGTTATATTTTCTACAGTTGTCAAAGGGAATCTATGAATCTCCTGTCATCTTTAGGAATAATGCTCTTTCAAATCAGAGATGAAAATATACTTCTTATGCTTAGAGATATTTAGAGAAACTTTCAACTGCTTCTGTGATTGCATCTCACTTGATATACCATTGAAAATCGTTACATAGTATTTTAAAGCTCTCACAATGAGTTCCGTTTAAAACACGAATGATTCATTTTAGTGAGACAGTAAAAATGTGTCTCTCTTTTCTCTCTCTCTCTCTCTGTACACAGACACAGACACACACACACACAGACACACACATATATATATATATATATATATATATATAATGGACTCTCCTGTCGGTTTTGACGTAAGGATTTGATTTGATTCAGTTATGAAATAAAGCGATAATCATATATGGCATTTAAGACCCGCTAGGGATTTACAAAAAAGGCCACATATGGAGTAAGGGTGAGAATTGTGATATGAGATCACTGTTAGATTGGCTGACTTTTTAGTTCTTGCTCTTCTTGAAAATGATTCAGACAGGCTGATTGAAAACAGCTGTCCACTAAAACACGTTGATCTCCATTCTACCCGCTCCAAGGCTCAGCGCTCAATGGTGTTACGTGGTATATTGCCTTAGCTGACATATATATATATATATATATATATATATATATATATATATATATATATATATATATATATAATATATGTATATAAAAACCCAACACTAACTTTTATATATACAACCTAAATCAAATCACTCCCATCTATAATTAAACATATACCGTTATCTATCAGTAAAAGAATTAGTACAAATTCAGCAAATGACAAGATTTTCGATGAGCATATCAATTCCTATAATAAGGCTCTAAAAGAAAGTGGCTAAAAAACCCAAAGCTAACTTATATAGAAAATGAAAATGGAAAGCATAGAAAAAACAGATGTAGAAAAATTATTTGGTATACTTCCCCATACAACCAAATGGTAAAGAACAAATTAGGACATAAATTCCTCGCATTAATAGTCAAGCATTTTCCTAGTGAAAGTAAACTAAGTACTATTTTCAATAAAAACACACTAAAAATGAGTTATAGCTGTACAGAAAACTTAGAAAAAATCATTAAGAACCATAATGCTAATATCTTAAATAAACACTTATACCAAAACCAAAAAAAATTAGACAATGGAAAAATAAATATAAAAACTGATGGAAATAAACAGCACTGAATTATTAGTATACCAATGAAATATCTTATCGATTGAAAGTCCTGAAAACATAAAAATATATAGGTGCACTAGCCATGAATTCAAAAATGGGTTCAACCAACATCAAACGTCATTTAGAATAAATAAATATAAAAATCAGACATCTCTCTCAAAATACTTCTGGCATCTAAAAGAATCAAATAAAACACCTACAGTAAAATGGAAGTTAATAAGAAAAGCTAGAATATGTAGGTCATTAAACGACCCATGTCCTTTGGGCTTAGACGAGAAACTATATATTACTAAGTTTATAAAAAATAAAAATTTACTGAATCAGAGAAAGGAAATAGCTATTATATGCCGTCATTGTCAAAAATTTCCTTAAATAATGTTTAAAAATTTAAAAATAAAAATAAATTTAAAAAAAAAAGAAAAAAAGGAGGCAATCAGGTAGTATACACACTTATATTTAACATGAAACGTAATTTTATATACTGTAAGTAATTATATTACATTTACTTGTTTTTCTTTATAAAAAAAAAGAAAAAAAAAGAAAAGTCTATTGGAATAAGAGTGAAAATATTTTAAAATTGTAGTTAAAACGAATTCTAACTTAAGCATCTTTTAAAAATTGCAGTTAAATAAAATGTATTCTAACCTAAACACCTCTAAAAAAAAGTACTCCCAACACTTAAATGAATCCAATAAAACACCTACTGAAAAATGAAATTATAACGAAAAGCTAGATGATGTAGGCCAGTGAACGACCCATGTCCTTTGTACATACATATGAAACTTTATTACTAAGTTTATATATATTTAAAATAAATAAATTAATTAATTAATAAATAAAGTTTACTAAATCTGAGAAATGAATTAGCTATTTTTGCAGTAAGTTCCATAAATATTACTTAAACAATATTTAAATATAAAAGTTTAAAAATTATAATATACATATACTTTGATATGGAAAAATAATTTTACATACTATAAGTAATTTCAAATACATTTCCTTCTGTTATAAAGTATTATTGTCGATTAAAACTAACAATGAAAATATTTTAAAGTTGTAATTAAGATTGTAGTTAAATAAAATGAATTCTAACCAAACTTCTTTTACTTAGTACTACACGCAAATAAAGAATCCAATAAAACACCTATAGTAAAATAAAATTAATATGAAATGCCAGATGTAAGCTTTTGAATGACCTATGTCCTTTGTACTTACATGAGAAACAATATATTACTAGATTTATATATATAAAAAATAAAAGTTTACTAAATCAGTGAAATTAAGTAAATATTTTTGCCGCCATTGTCATAAATTTTACTTAAATAAAAAAAAAAATTGTACCCTAATATACTTATACTTGATGTAAAAATAATCCTACATACTATAAGGGATTCTAATACATTCAACTGTTCATAAAAAAAATATAGTATAACAAAAATTAAAAATGAGAATATTTCAAATCGTAGTTAAATAAAAAGTATTCTAATCTGAAGACCCCCGAAAATCTTTAAATTTACAAATAAAAAAAATGCCGTAAGAATTTTTTGGCCGTTAACAATAAATTTTTAAAAAATCCAGACGACATGCATTCATCGTGTGTCAGTTTTCATTGAAAAATACATTCCTACCCCTTACCAAAATGTAGCTAATAACCGATACAATAATACAGATATAAGGAAAACCCAGACACCCCTTGTCCAGTTGAAGTAGATTTATCTGTAACCATGGAAACGTGATTTTAGCAGTGTCTTTAAAACCCAGTAATTTTAAAAGTTACTGCAAAATTCGCTTGAGGATGAAATGGAACAAATGTCTTTAATTTAATTGCAAAATTAAATTCGTGGCTTTTAGCTTCCATTTTTGAAACATAGTTAGAACTGTGTAGCGAAAAAAACATATTTTAAATCAATTAATTTATAATTATATATATATATATATATATATATATATATGTAAGCAAATATATGGATATAGATCCGACAGTATGAAGAAAAATATATACGTAAAAAACAAACAAAAATCCTTATATACAATTATACTGTTTGAATGTTAATATGTCAACGTCGGACGTTTCGGTCTAATAAACCATCTTCAGGACATATTCATAAATTATAACATTATCAATACAACATGACAGAGACGATGTACATAAGAACAAGACTTATCCAAACAGATAACTGAAAGTTTTATAAGATCAGCGCTCCGTTTAAAACATGGTCACGTAGATGGTTTATTAGACCGAAACGTCCGACATTGACATATTAACATTAAAACAGCATAATTGTAAATAAGGATTTTTGTTTGTTTTTTCCGTATATTTTTTCTTCATATATATATATATATATATATATATATATATATATATATATGGGAGATTTTAAAGCATCGACAAAATCGTGCAGGCGAAACGCTGGAAACGAAAAATCGCACCGCCGCTCATAGATTTTCGCTTCCAGCGTCTCGTATGCACGAATTGTCGTTACTATGAAATCTTCCATTATATATATATATATATATATATATATATATATATATATATATATATATGTATATATAAATTCCATTATATATATATATATATATATATATATATATATATATATATATATATCTTCCATTATATATATCTTGGATATGAGGGTGGTGCAATGGATAATGACTCGCGATTTTTAATCGGAGTGTCGAGTTATAATTCCTGTTGGCTTCGTTAGATTCACTTACGCGCCAAACGCTTGGGAAATGTATGAATCCACCCCTTCTTCCCCTTCTATGGGTTAATTAGTAATACTCGTATCACTAAACCATTATTATTTCAAAAAATATTGTCTGGATTTAAATAACATGCAAGGGGTTGATAAGCCGTAGAAATCAATGAATCAAACTAAAATAAATAATAAAAGAGATGGCCAAAGTTTTTAAATAATATTTATATATTTTGGTAAATAAGGGATAGCAAAAAGTGATGGAATATTTGTTTAATTGAAGTTTTGCAATAAGATCAGGAAAATTTGTTAGATTATTAATGTTGGCCCAATATCTTCATTGGAAAATCTGCAACTTTTATGGAAAGGAAACTGCAAGAAATTGGTATGAACACCACCCAAACCCGGTTACGGAGGTTGTTTCTGTAAAACGTTTATGGTACTTTTCGGTGCACAAACGGAACAATCAAAACTAATCACCCAGACACTGTGATCAGAGACGGCAAAAACAAAATGTGCCTCCTTATTGACACGGCAGTCTCCGCAGACTGAAAGGTATCTTTGAAGATCTTCAAAAAACTATCAAAAAACAAGAATCTTGAAATCGAAATCTTCAAAATGTGGAACATGAGGACATCAACAACTCCAGATCTAGTTGAAGCCCTGGACTGATTGAAAAAAATTCCAAAAGGCTCTTTGAGGCGATTCCTGTAGCCCATGCTTTAAAGAAATTTTTTTTAATTGAAGTTTTGCAGGAAAATTGGTTATATCATTAATGTTGTCTTTAAACGAGTCATCTAAATCACTTGATTTTTTCGTTTGTTTTTTCTCATTCTTCTTCTTACAGACCCCTGCATATCGTGTCATATCAAGGTAACCTGTTTAATATTACAAATTAGATGTTTATAAAATTTTATTGATTCAATCGTATCTGTACAATATATCCGGTATTCGTGTAAAGAAATTGCAGATTATTTCACATAATTTTTACAAATGATATTGCATTTAGTGGTATATTTATTTACCGTTAGTAAAACATTGATAAGCGATTGAATTGATCAGAGATAAATTGTATTAATCATTATTTTATTTTCTTAGTATTTAATGCGCTATTATAATGTTTTTTGCATAGTTATTCCTTCCTTTCCACTCATTCATCCTGGGTATGATGAAAAACTACATCCGGCAGCAAGGCCACTGATCCGGAGGTGGGAGGTTTTCAGGAGCGGGAAACCACTTCTTGATTACTTTCGTTCCCAGGCACAGCCTGACCAGGGGTTTTAGTATCACTTAGGATAATGGCTATGGCCAAATAGTGAACCTCCAAACAAAAATCAACGGTATATATATATATATATATATATATATATATATATATATATATATAGTTTATGCCAAACTAGGTAATCCGCATGGGTAGACCCAAGGAGGATGATATCCGGATATTCACCATAACCCTTTAACGGGGTTCTGGATCATCAGACTTTAAAGTCTGATGATCCAGAGCCCTGTTAAATGACCAATAATGGATTTTTAAAGAAAATATCCATAAATAGATTTTTATAGCAAAATGACCAACAATACATTTTTATCGCAAAATGACCAAGAATGGATTTTTAAAGAAAATATCCATAAATAGATTTTTATAGCAAAATGACCAACAATACATTTTTATCGCAAAATGACCAAGAATGGATTTTTAAAGAAAATATCCATAAATAGATTTTTATAGCAAAATGACCAACAATACATTTTTATCGCAAAATGACCAAGAATGGATTTTTAAAGAAAATATCCATAAATAGATTTTTTATAGCAAATGACCAACAATACATTTTTATCGCAAAATGACCAAGAATGGATTTTTAAAGAAAATATCCATAAATAGATTTTTATAGCAAAATGACCAACAATACATTTTTATAAAATGACCAAGAATGGATTTTAAAGAAAATATCCATAAATAGATCTTTTATAAATGACCAAAAATTTTATCCTAAAAATGACCAAGAATGGATTTTTAAAGAAAATATCCATAAATAGATTTTATAGCAAAATGACCAACAATACATTTTTATCGCAAATGACCAAGAATGGATTTTTAAAGAAAATATCCATAAATAGATTTTTATAGCAAAATGACCAACAATACATTTTTATCATAAAATGACCAAGAATGGATTTTTTAAAGAAAATATCCATAAATAGATTTTTATAGCAAAATGACCAACAATACATTTTTATCGCAAAATGACCAAGAATGGATTTTAAAGAAAATATCCATAAATAGATTTTTATAGCAAAATGACCAACAATACATTTTTATCATAAAATGACCAAGAATGGATTTTAAAGAAAATATCCATAAATAGATTTTATAGCAAAATGACCAACAATACATTTTTATCGCCAAATGACCAAGAATGGATTTTTAAAGAAAATATCCATAAATAGATTTTTATAGCAAAATGACCAACAATACATTTTTATCGCAAAATGACCAAGAATGGATTTTTAAAGAAAATGTCCATAAATAGATTTTTATAGATAAATGACCAACAATACATTTTTATCGCAAAATGACCAACAATACATTTTTATCGCAAAATGACCAAGGATGGATTTTTAAAGAAAATGTCAATAAATAGATTTTTATAGATAAATGACCCACAATACATTTTTATCGCAAAATGACCAACAATACATTTTTATCGCAAAATGACCAAAGATGGATTTTTAATGAAAATGTCCATAAATAGATTTTTATAGATAAATGACCAACAATACATTTTTATCGCAAAATGACCAACAATACATTTTTATCACAAAATGACCAAGGATGGATTTTTAAAGAAAATGTCCATAAATAGATTTTTATAGATAAATGACCCACAATACATTTTTATCGCAAAATGACCAACAATACATTTTTATCGCAAAATGACCAACAATACTTTTTTATCGTAAAATGACCAAGGATGGATTTTTAAAGAAAATGTCCATAAATAGATTTTTATAGATAAATGACCAACAATACATTTTTATCGCAAAATGACCAACAATACATTTTTATCGCAAAATTACCAACAATACATTTTTATCGCAAAATGACCAAGGATGGATTTTTAAAATGTCCATAAATAGATTTTTATACATAAATGACCAACAATACATTTTTATCGCAAAATGACCAACAATACATTTTTATCGCAAAATGACCAAGGATGGATTTTTAAAGAAAATGTCCATAAATAGATTTTTATAGATAAATGACCCACAATACATTTTTATCGCAAAATGACCAACAATACATTTTTATCGTAAAATGACCAAGGATGGATTTTTAAAGAAAATGTCCATAAATAGATTTTTATAGATAAATGACCAACAATATATTTTTATCGCAAAATGACCAACAATACATTTTTATCGCAAAATGACCAACAATACATTTTTATCGCAAAATAACCAACAATACATTTTTATCGCAAAATAACCAACAATACATTTTTATCGCAAAATGACCAAGGATGGATTTTTAAAGAAAATGTCCATAAATAGATTTTTGTAGATAAATGACCCACAATACATTTTTATCGCAAAATGACCAACAATACATTTTTATCGCAAAATTACCAACAATACATTTTTATCGCAAAATGACCAAGGATGGATTTTTAAAATGTCCATAAATAGATTTTTATAGATAAATGACCAACAATACATTTTTATCGCAAAATGACCAACAATACATTTTTATCGCAAAATGACCAAGGATGGATTTTAAAAGAAAATGTCCATAAATAGATTTTATAGATAAATGACCAACAATACATTTTTTATCGTAAAATGACCAACAATACATTTTTATCGCAAAATGACCAACAATACATTTTATCGCAAAATGACCAAGGATGGATTTTAAAGAAAATGTCCATAAATAGATTTTTATAGACAATGACCCACAATACATTTTTATTTAAAATGACCAACAATACATTTTTTTTATCGCAAAATGACCAACAATACTTTTTATCGTAAAATGACCAAGGATGGATTTTTAATGAAAATGTCCATAAATAGATTTTTTATAGATAAATGTCCCACAATACATTTTTATCGCAAAATGACCAACAATACATTTTTATCGCAAAATGACCAACAATACATTTTATCGTAAATGACCAAGGATGGATTTTAAAGAAAATGTCCATAAATAGATTTTTATAGATAAATGACCAACAATACATTTTTATCGCAAAATGACCAACAATACATTTTTATCGCAAAATGACCAACAATACATTTTTATCACAAAATGACCAACAATACATTTTTATCGCAAAATGACCACGTATGGATTTTTAAAGAAAATGTCCATAAATAGATTTTTATAGATAAATGACCCACAATACATTTTTATCGCAAAATGACCAACAATACATTTTTATCGCAAAATGACCAACAATACATTTTTATCGTAAAATGACCAAGGATGGATTTTTAAAGAAAATGTCCATAAATAGATTTTTATAGATAAATGACCCACAATACATTTTTATCGCAAAATGACCAACAATACATTTTTATCGCAAAATTACCAACAATACATTTTTATCGCAAAATGACCAAGGATGGATTTTTAATCAAAATGTCCATAAATAGATTTTTATAGATAAATGACCAACAATACATTTTTATCGCAAAATGACCAACAATACATTTTTATCGCAAAATGACCAAGGATGGATTTTTAAAGAAAATGTCCATAAATAGATTTTTATAGATAAATGACCAACAATACATTTTTATCGCAAAATGACCAACAATACATTTTTATCGCAAAATGACCAAGGATGGATTTTTAAAGAAAATGTCCATAAATAGATTTTTATAGATAAATGACCCACAATACCTTTTTATCGCAAAATGACCAACAATACATTTTTATCGCAAAATGACCAACAATACATTTTATCGTAAATGACCAAGGATGGATTTTTAAAGAAAATATCCATAAATATTTTTATAGATAAATGACCAACAATACATTTTATCACAAAATGACCAAGAATACATTTTAAAGAAAATATCAATAAATACATTTTTATCGCAAAATGACCAAGGATGGATTTTTAAAGAAAATGTCCATAAATAGATTTTAAAGAAAATGTCCATAACAATATTTTTTATAGATAAATGACCAACAATACATTTTTATCGCAAAATGACCAACAATACATTTTTATCGCAAAATGATCAAGGATGGATTTTTAAAGAAAATGTCAATAAATATTTTTTATAGATAAATGACAAACAATACATTTTTTACCAAAATGACCAACAATACATTTTTAAAAAAAATGACCAAAAATTTTAATGAAAATGTCCATAAATTTTTTTTTTATAAAAATTACCAACAATACATTTTTCGCAAAATGGTCTACAAACTTTTTATCTAAAAAACCAACGATAATTTTTAAAGAAAATGTCTATAAAAAATTTTATAGATAATTGAAACAATACATTTTTCCAGACAAAATGACCAATTTACATTTTAGCATTAAATGACCAACAATACATTTTATCGTACGTTGACCAAGGATGGATTTTAAAGAAAATGTATTATTTTCATTTTGATAATTCCTCGACCAACAATCGTTTCAATTCGTTGAGAACAATACGTTTTTTCAAAAGCGGCAATTTACAATTTTTATCGCAAAATGACCAATTGGATTTTTAAGTTGTGATTAAATAGATTTTTATACTTATCTTAACGTTCTTCATTTTTATCGCAAATGACCAACAATAGTTTTTTTTATCGCAAAATGACCAACCTCATGGATTTTTAAAGAAAATGTCCATAAATAGATTTTGTCGATAAATGACAATACATTTTATCGGATAAAATGACCAACAATTATATTTTTGATTAAAATGATAAACTAGATAAATTTTAAAAATTCATTGTCTATAAATAGATGTTTTATAGATAAATGACTTGGGTTTATATTTTATCATGACTAAACTTTAACTTTTTACATTTTATCTTTCTAAAATGACCAACAATTTTTTTCTCAAAATTCAGTTAATACATTTTGTTAGGTAAAATAACCAACAATACATTTTTTCCTCGTAAAATGATCCGGATGGAGTTTTAAAAAAATTCCATAAATAGATTTTTTTAGATAAATATACAATAATTTTTTTCGCAAAATGACCAACAAAAGTTTTTATTAAATAAAATTACCAACAATAAATTTTTATTAAAAATGAGAGATGCTTTGGGGAAAATGTCGAATAAATAGAACGCCAAATGACCAACAATACTATTTGAATAAAATGACCAACAATACATTTTTATCGCAAAATACTATGAAAAGAATTGTCCATAAATAGTTTTTTATTTCTTTAACCAACAATACATTTTTATCCAAAATGACTCAACAATCTTTTTTTTCTAAATACCAACAATACATTTTTTATCTTCAAAATTACAAAGGATCCTTTTTAAAGAAAAATGTCCATAAATAGATTTCTATAGACAAATCTGTAGAACTATATTTTTGTTGCCTTTGCTCATTTCGTTTTATGAAAAATTGACCAACAATACTTTTTTTACACAATAGAATGGCAGATTTTTAATGAAAGTTCAAATTTTTTTTTCTGATAAATGTTTTTTAATCATTTTCATCGCAAACAAACCAATAATAAATTTAAGACAGAAAAATGGAGTCTAAAAGAATTTTTTTGGAAGAAAATGAAATACAATTTTCCAAGGAAAATGTCGATAAATCTATTTTTAGATAGATAAATGACCATCAATCTTATTTTAGAAAAACATAGTAAATAAAATTCAGAGTTTACGCGGAGTCGCAAAATGTTTCAAACAGGAAACATTCAAAGGGAAAAATGAATAAACAATACATTTTAAAAAAAAAACGGAGGAGTGTGATGGATTTTAAAGAAAACCTAAATGAAATTTTCCATTTTCTGAATAATTTGTTTAGCTTTTGAATGCATTATTTGCTATTCAAACGAACCGAGTTAGAATTCCTGTCTTGTTCGTTATTCTTGAGAAAGGTTTAAATCCCGACTTCTCTCCCTATTTGGGTTCATAAAGGGACTTAAGGAAAAATTTTTAAAGAAAATGTCCATTCAATTTGTATCAAGATAAAAAATGTCTTACAATATATATTTTGGGCATTAAATAAAAGACAAACGGCTGATAAACGTAATTTATATCAATCAAAACTATCAAACAATATATATATATATATATATATATATATATATATATGTGATGTGTGTGTGTTTAATCAGCAAATAAGGAAAAATATAATTTCAGCAGATAATGAAGAAGAAAAAATATATTTTCACCATAAAAGGACCAAAAAAATTTTACATAAAATAACTGAAGGATGGAAACAAAAGAAAATGTCCAAAAATTGGATGTTTTATAGATAAATGACGAACAATACGGTTTTTTGCAAAAATGAACCAACAAAAAATCACATCAAAAAATGAATAAGGAAAACATTTTTAAACAAAATGTCCTAAAAAATGAATTTGCCCTGGAGGAAAAAAATCGCTACCATTATCTGCACAGACTAAAACAAATTACTAAATAAACGATCAGAACTCATCTCAAAATGTAGACACCAAAAGAAATGTTTTACTACGTTACATAAAATTGAAATCTGTCAGCGAAAAAGAATAAGCGAAAATAAAAAGATAAAATAAATAAACAAAGACAAGTCACATAATTTGATCCAAAGAAATAAATAAGAAAATAAACTATATAAAAGATAAACAAATTAACAAACCAAGTACGCACATATAAACACAAGAAAACAACCGAGGATAAAATTTTAAATAAAAATAAAATATTTAGATAGCAAACACTATAACTGACCAAAAATACATTTTTATCACAAATGACCAACAATACATTTTATCGAAAAAACAGCCCCAAAAATAACCTTTAGAATAATAAAATCTCCAAGGAATGATTTACAAAGAGAAAATGTCCATGAACTGTTTTTAAATGAAATTGACTGTGGCCAAAACAATGACTTTTTGTACACAAACACACACACACACACACACACACACACAACACACATATATATATATATATATATATATATATATATTTTTTATATATAAATTACAGACAATCCTTATTTTCCATTTCGGTTATAATTTATTTAAAATATATTCAAATATTCATCTATAATATAAATTTTTTAGAAAAAAATCTAATTGACCCAGACAAAAGGAAAAAGAGAAGAAAACAGAAAGAAAAAGGAAAAGGAAAAAAAAATATAAATATAGGAATAAAAATAAATAAATAAATATCTTTAAGTTTCCAATAATGTTTGGATAAAGCAGTTAGGTATATTAAAGAAAAACTGGAGAATGAATGCTGATGATTGTAAAGTCTCTGTTTCCAACTCCGAGCGGATAACCCTATGCATACTTTATTATCACTGATATTTTCATTTGGAAAAATGGTAGCTTGGTATACCACAAATGGTAGCTTGGTATACTACATTTTCTGAATTACTGTTACCTCCAAGTGTGCACCTAGTTCCGGTTCTACAATTACAAGGAGTGTTGGTTTCTGTTGTGTTGCTGTCATAATTTTTTTTTTTATAATAATGTGTAATGTGTGAGTTGATAATATTGTGTATGTCGTTAGTGCAGGAATAACTGATTTTTAGTGTTTTTCTATTGAATTTTTTAAAAGGGTTATAAGGATTGAAATGTTTGTCGATTAAATTTAGAAAATATCTGCCAATTTTTATATTAGATACTTTACAGAAAAGTTGATTAAACCATATTGTTTTTTTTTTCTGTTTTTGGTTATATTAGTTGTATGGTTTTTCAAAGTTTCCTGGTAAACCAATTTTTGTTTGAAATTACTTTTATTGAGTGTTTCTTTGTAAGTTATTTTATTCTCAATGATGATTTTTAGTTCGACGATAATCTATTAATTCTAGTGTTTACAGCGTTATGTATTTGTTTAATTATTGAGTTAGGCTTATTGGAGTTGATATTAATATTAATAGGAGTTTGATTATCTTGGTATAATTCTGCTGTGAGAAAGTTTGATATCTATGTATTTTAAGGTTAGATGAGATTTCAATTTTAAAACCCAGGAATTGGAATACTCTTATAATCTCTTTCTGCATTCTAAAAGATAGAGGGCCATTAGTATCTGGGATGTAAATAAGTCTATCTCTCTAAAGACTTACTTGTTTAGGATCAATAATTCTACTAAGAGTGCCAAATATACGTACAAAATCTACGATTATATCGTAGTCATATGTGCCCATAAGAACATCAAATTTATCATTAAGATTTTTAACCTATGTAGAATTGTTATATATTACTAAAGCTAACATCAAGTTCATCATTGGTAATAGTAAAATAGGTTTTAGCAACATTTATACATTTAGATCTTTAGAAATTGAGCGGTAGAAATCAATATTTTTAAATTTGATAAAAGTAGGGTTATTTTCATGTTTAATATTTTGGAGCGATTGTATAGTATCCGAAGAATCCTTCCAAATATTATTATAATAGATTTCTTGTATAGTCTATATTATTGTTTTAAGCATATCTTTTTTTAATTAAGCTTAATTCCGTTTTGGAATGATTAATTAACTGTGATTGTAGGTTATTTTCGAAATTATGTTTGTGGTAGGTATGAATTTTTTATAAGTAGGTATGAATTTTTTATAAGTAGGTATGAATTTTTTATAAGTAGGTATGAATTTTTTATATGAGTTTTGCTTATTCTGTCTGAAGTATCAAATTTATTAGTAACATCAACTGCAACTTTGTTAATTAAAGTAATATTCCTATTAGTGTTGTCTTTTGCATAAGTACTTGTGATTTTATTGAGGAGGATTGTGTGTCAGAATTTTGTAAATATTTGTAGATTTATCGCCTTTTATCCACATCTTAGGATTTTTTATGTTTTTAATATCATTTTTTTAATTTATATTGGAGTTGATTAGATAGATTTCTAAAGGAAATTTCTTTAATTAACTTAAACATATCAGCTTCGAAGGGATGTGAATGTTTATTATTAGGTGGAGTATTTTGAGATTTTAGATTATATTTTTCCATTTGGCAGTTTAGTGTATCTTGGGGCTTTAAGTAAAAAGAAGTTTTTCATCGTAACATTTTTATAAGGTCAATTATTTTATCAGTGATTGATATAGTAAAAGAATGTAAGGAAGGCTATGGAATGTTTTTCGAGGAATCGTCTGGAGTAATTTTATCCATTTCGTGGTAAAAACGTTGATTATTATAGTAATCCAAAAGTAATATTCCAGAGAGAGCTAAACTTATAGATATTAGGAGCAATTATAAATAATACGATACCACGCAATCGTAACCAAGGTCCGATGCCCCAGTGATATATCTCTTGCATTGTATCATAATGGTCCGAATTTGATTCGCGGTCGTTGATGCGTACTGCTGATGATTCCCCCAAAAAAAAAAAAACGGACAAAAAAGGCCGTGCAGTGCTTTCTGTATTCTCTGGAGGATTCTTGTCTTAGACTTGTTGAATTGTTATGGGAAATTATAAAAAATCTCTGAGAATATCTATTATCTACTATCTATATTTCTCATGTTGTCTGTCTGTGTGTCTGTCGTGGGCGTTGTTACCTCGCCCAAGTCGCATTTCTCACCCGATTTAGATGCGGTTTTCAACACAAGTTTGCAAATGGCTGCCGTAAGGAGATGACGGAGCTCAATTTTTGAGTTTGGAATCAGGTTCCGAAAAAATTCTGCTTACAGAAGGAATGATCGCATTTCAACCAAATTTGACACCTCTTAGAGTCTACCATTAGAAGTGTTGTCCAGAAGTTTCATGACCACGGACCCTAAACAGCGCGGAAAATCTATTAAACCCAAAACCGATACGCCCAGATTGCGTCTGAACCGCATATCGGTTTTAGCGAAAACCGAGCGGATTTATGAAGAGGCCATTGAGAGTCATCATGTGAAGTTTCAACCTGAGCACCCCCCACAAACAGGTGCAAAAAACAATCGGTCAACCCTTAAAATGTTTTTTTCCGGTTTTAAAAGCTGATCGTATTATATTTATTTTCTTAGTTCTTTTTCGTAACAGATTTAATTTTCCTATAGAGTTTAAAAAAGTTGGCAGTGTGAGATAGGCAAGAAGTAAGAATGTAACAACATCAGCACGGCAAAGGGTACTCCTCTAAAGGCAAGGAAGGTCAAAATATTTTAAGTCAATGATAGCGATAAGCAAAGTCGTACTATTTTATTTGAATCAAGCACGGGCAACGCCGGGCCATGCTGCTAGTAAATGTATATATATATATGCAGAACGGGTAAAAAACTCACGGATCGCCTAAGAAAGCAATAGTATTTAAACAATTAGAATTTTTAAATTTCCCCTCATGTATATCGTCGTCGTCGGCTTTATCGCGTATTGCTTTTTGGCTGGTTTCTTCTTTTATTTCAGGTTCAGATCAAGAAGCTTCCAGTTTCACCAAAACCCATTCCATATCACCGTTTGACTTTCCAAAAGTTTGAGGTAAGGAAAGATAAAAGTAGAAGAAAGTGAAGATGGCATGGATTTGTTAAAATTGGACCTCAGTTTACCAACAAGCGATTTCATTTCTCTCTCAGAGTCATTCACTAGATTTCATTTCTCTCTCAGAATCATTCACTAGATTTCATTTCACTCTCAGAGTCATTCACTAGATCTATAACGGTCACGCGTTGTGTTCACTAGAACACAAGAAGTGACCATCATAGATCTGTCAGTCACTTATGTACCATGCGTGATACACGCTTAGGCGATCATCTATCTTTCGATTTTTCCCGTTGGTTGTCATTACTTTCTGTGGTAGAGCAGTTGACATCCAAGTCTATAGAACCTTAGCGAGGTAAGGGAGAAGAGGAATCATACCTTTCCCTAGGGTTTTAGCACGTAAGTGAATGTGTGAATGTAATGGATCCGACAGTAATTCGAACAGTAATCCCTCAATCCGAAACGCTATCCATTACTCCACCTTGAGGCACGTCAAATCATGCATGAAGAAACTCATATATAATGTACACTGGATGTCGGCGAAAACAATTTTGATGAAATAATTAATGAGAAAAATAGAAATAAATAAATAAACATTAAAAAAAATTTAAAATGTATATATATATATATATATATATAACGGTGGAATAATGAATAGCGGCTTGATTGAGGAATCTGGAGCAGAGAGTTCTGAATCCAGTCGAATCCATTACATTCACTTACGTACTAATACCCTTGGGCGGATAATCCTCCCTCTAGCTATGGGTAAAATAGCAGGACAGACTGGGTTCTATAGCCTTGGATGGCAACTGGTCTAGGAGAAGGACAACTCTTAATTCAAAACCTGCGGAGGGTCGTTTCTGAACCTTGTGGCATTCGGTGCACCAGGTCTCCGGTTCGTCCCTTCAAAAGTGTTGATTTCTCCCATGAAACCTTCACCACTTTAATCAAATCTCATGTGCCGGTGTCGGTTTTCTGAAACTGATCTGCTTGAACCTCATGCGTCAAATCTCGAGGGAGAGTCGATTTATATATATATATATATATATATATATATATATATATATATATATATATTTGTGAACATGTTTGTTGTAAAACCTATTATAACCGTCCTGACGATGGCTCTTTATAATTAAAGGTTATATCGAGGAACGTCCATTAGGAAAAATATCCAAATGTTGGACAGTTTTTATCGTTATTTTCTCCCGAAACGTAAGCTACTATACGAAGCTTAGAACGGTACTAATAAAATAGACATTCGTTGTTAGTTATTATTTAACAATAAATGTTTGAATAATGTTGTTCTAATACACGATATATATATATATATTATTATTAAAATACACCTTTAAATGCCGAATCTAGATGCATCGTCAGTGTTGTTACTCCCATGTCACTAGAGGTTTCGGGTTTAAATAAACAACAGACTTCTTCGATGAGCGACCCGACCGAATATGATCAGTATTCGGCCCGCACCTAGAACAAAAATTTGCCACTAGCTTTAGGACGTGCATTATATAAGTTTCCCCAGTAAACAACAACCAATCAAGACTTCACTTGGGCTATTCGAAGTTATAAAAATTAGGTATGCATGGTTGTATTCATAAAACATGCGGCCAAGATAGGTTTTTTTTTAGAATAGAAGAAAACCTGCCCTTTTAACTTCTATAAAATCCTTATTTGTAAAGTCTTTTTTTTTATTCTTATTTTATATATATATATGTATGCCTATATATATATATATATATATATATAAAATATATATATATATAATATATACTTTATATATTTTTATATATATATATATATATAATTATCAATTTATGTATCAACCTATCTTGAGAGATATATATATATATATGTATAATATATTATATATATATATATATATATATGTGTGTGTGTGTGTGTGTATATATATATATATATATATATATATATATATATATATATATATATATATATATATACCCAGGTATTTAAATCTCCTCCATAGTAATGATAATGATTATTTCACCGTACATAATTTTGAATGTCTTGGTATTTCTATCCGTCTTCTCTCCAGAAATATCCCCACAGACTGAGAGTTGAGAGAGAGAGATAGAGATATTAATGAGTGTGTTATTAATAGGTTATTTACGTTTTGTATTTTTTATTACGTTCGTATTCCGACCATACAACCCGCGTTCGAATCTTACTACGGTCAATTTTCCAGGAAGGTGACTTCTTAGTTTTATCGGTCAGGTCCGGGGCATCCTAACGTGTTGCACTTTTGTAAATACCCTGAAAATCATACCACGTTTTGACCTAAGCCTTATGAGTAAAACTGCGTATACGGAACTATTGGGGAGCCGTCGATGGTTGTCAGAAATCGTCGTGACAGAGAGTTTTTGCCTGCTGGATTTGTTCAGATAATACGCGCCAGATAATACATTCTCTCCCAGAAACTGTAACTAAGGTCAATTCAGCATAGTTGTATTATAACCCACATATGGGCTCTCTGGATGTTGAACAAACACAAATGTGGATGGGCAGGCGTCTACAACAGGGATTAGCTAGCTGCCTTAGAGGACATGTATTCTCGGATACGTGCAGCTAATCATAAGGATTATGTTGTGTGTGCTCGTTTCTAACTTCCGTTGGTCACCAATTTTGATGTGAGAGGAAGGAGATTCGCCAACGAACTAATGCCTAATAGCAAGGTTTATCATTAAAACCAGGGGTTTCTTGGAGGAATTCCTGCTTTTTCGAAGTAGAAAATATGTGTATTCAATTGGTCTTGCAAGATACATTTATTAATTAGATTGTTATTTTTTTTTTTGTTTTTTTTTTTGGTTTTCGCTTTTGTTTTTTAATTGTCATTCCTCTTCTGCATTTGTAACTTAAACAGAATTTGTTTTGAGTTGCTGTTGTTCTTTTTTTTAATTTTCCTTTTTGGCTGATTTAATTTCTTAGCATATCGACGTTTTTTTTGTTTTTTTTTTGTTTGTTTTTTTTTTCTCTTCACTCGCCGGCTTCTTCAATACCGCAGATTTTTGAAGCCATAAAATTCTTACCAGTATTCATTGTTCACGGCAAGAAAACATGCCATTACGTTATCTCGCTCAGTGAAGTCGCTAATGTTGTGCTTCCGTTGAACGAGCAGTGTTTATGGAAGTTGTCGAACATCGTTAACACTTCCGGTTCCTACAATGCCAACATTTCCTGATAAACAGTGCCGAAACCTACCGGTCAGCAGAGGATAAATAATGGATGGAGAATTCCATTAACTAAGAGGAGTCGATATTAATAATAATAATAATAAGAAGAAGAAGAAGAAGAAGAATAAATGCACTGATGCTGCATCAGGAATGGCTCACGTGGCTTCCAGTCATAACTGATTGAGGGTGTTGACATGTTCATATTTTGCCTTGGCTACGGCAAATATCCTGTCCAGTATCAAAGATTGCCTGACCTCAACTAAATGGAAATGTCTCAAAGGGCTGTCACACAGCGCTTCTCGTTCATCATATTCATTAGCAGGGGTTTCGTGGGTGAGCATCCTGGACTGGCTTTGAGATTTTGAAGGCGGTGGCAGCTATATCAACTTAGGAATCCCAGTTAAATATTTGAGAACATCTACAATCAGAGACAGTTTAAACAGACTGGGTATTCCGACCAGAAATTATTTTTTACCAAGCCCCCACTTGCAGGTTTATGCGCCGCTTTTACCGGAACCTATCACTATATTTCGCATATCTGGCTCTGGCGCATGCGCCTTGTATAATCGTATCAGTTTGTGCGCCATGTTGGTTTTAATGGATTTCCGAAACAGAAACCATTTTTTGTCATTTGGTTTTTGAGTGTCTTTGTGTTTATATCCGTCTTCTCTCCAGAAATACCCCCACATATTGAGAGATGAGAAAGTGATAGAAATATTAATGAGTGTGTTATTAATAAGTTATGTAGGTTTTGTAATTTTTGTTACGTTCACTTTTCGACCATGCGATCCGAATTCGAATCTTGCTACGGTCGATTTTTCAGGAAGGTGACTTCTTAGTTTTATCGGTCGGGTGCGGGACATCCTAACGTTTGGCACTTTTTTAAAGAGCCTGAAAATCATACCACATGTTGAGCTAAGCCTTATGAGTAAAATTTCGTATACAGAACTATTTGGGAGCCGTCGATCGTTATCATAAATCATCAGTGTTTATGGAAGCTGTCGAACATCGTTAACAATTCCGGTTCCGACAATGACAACATTTCCTGATAAACAGTGCCAAAACCTACCGGTCAGTAGAGGATAGATAATGGATGGAGAATTCCATTAACTAAGACGAGTCGATAATAATAATAATAATAATAATAATAATAATAATAATCTCTTCGGCAGTACATATTCTAAAATTGGAACGATACAGACAAGATTAGCATGGCCCCTGCGCAAGGATGACACGTAAATCCGTGAAGCGTTCCATATTTTTAAGAGATTCCTGGAAGTCCATGCCTCAAGGAGATACAAAAAATTGTTCTGACAAGTACAGCCCACACCTTACGAAGGGCTTTATCTATGTAATTTATTTATTTTTTTTTTTTTTTTTTGTCAGTGGAAAGTGTCATGACGCCATTTGTAACCTTAGGTCCCTGGGCGGGACCCGGAAAGAAGTGTGTAAACGCCAGAAATCAAAGAAAATAAAAAAATAATAATAATAAATGCCCTGTTGCTACATCAGGAATGGCTCACGTAGCTCCCAATCATAACTGATTGGGGGTATTGACATGTTCATATTTTGCCTTTGCTACGGCAAATATCCTGTCTCGTATCACAGATTGACTTATCAGTTGCCTGATCTCAACTAAATGGAAATCTCATTAAGGGCTGTCACAAGGCCCTTCTTGTTCATCATATTCATTAGCAGGTGTTTCGTGGGTGAGCATCCTGGACTGGCTTTGAGATTTTGAAGGATGTGGCAACTATATCAACTTAGGAGTCCCAATTAAATATTTGAGAACATCCGCGACCAGAGACAGTTTAAACAGACTGGGTATTACGACCTGAAATTATTTCCACTAAGCCCCCACTTTTTTTTTTTGCCCCTTTTATCGGAACCTATCACTGTATCTCGCATATCTGACTCTAACGCATGCGCCTTGTATAATCATATCAGTTTGTGCGTCATGATGTTTTTAATGGAGTTCGTATATTTAAAACGTTTTTTTCTAGTATTAAATATAAGTGTCCATTTTCTTTCTATTTTCTATAACTTAGTCGTTGCCCAAATTTTCAGTGCTTAATATTCTCAGCATTCTTTTGACGAACCACATTTCTGTTGCTTCAAGACTCTTCTTCATCTGTGAGGAGATTATCTAGCCTTTACTGTCAGTGAGTTTTATCAGTTTGGCCAAAATGGCAGCTGATATCCAAGCAACTTTCAGTCGGTTGCTAATTAGGAGCAAAGGAAACCTGTTTAATTTTAACGCTTCCAAAGCTAAACTGTTCTTTGTTAATCATTTTAGAGAACCCTGTCTACTTTCCATTAACATGACTGTCGCTGACCTCCAGACAAGTGGACTCGCTGCGATTCCCTGTGATAACGTTTTCGACTGACATAAAGGACAAAGACTATCCTGAATCCACTGTTAGATCAGCTGCCAGCGAGTTTGGTTCACTGTGTCGTGCGAGACAGATTTTTCTCTCCAGGGATTATCTTACATATCTATGTCTACCTTTTGTCCATGCTTAGAATATTGCTGTCACATATGGGCCAGTGCTCCTGGTTATCTAAGGCTCCTTCATAAAATTTAAAGAAGAATTAGCAATGTTGGTCCCGATCTGGCATCTCGACATCAGTCATTTTGCCACCACCGTAAGATTGCCTCCCGTTGCCGTTTTCATAAATACTTTCATGTTAATTGTTCAGATAAATTATTCACTATGGTACCAAGGCTCTTCGAATTTAAGCGCAATACTCAACTGGCAATGAGGTCACACCAATTTACAGTTGGGCTGGCTAGATATAACCATATATTCTATTCTAACGATTTCTTTTCTCGCACTTCTCGCTCGTGGAACACAGGGCTACATACTTTCCAACCAACTTTAATCTTCAAAAATTTAAATGCCATGTCAATTGCTATCTGTTCTCGGATTACTATTCCTCTGTTTTCGCGCCTTAGCAACGTTCCTGTTTTTAACACTTGTCTCCGTGGCTTTACCGCCTTACTTGGGGTGAATACGATTTTATATATATATTTATATATATATATATATATATATATATATATAAGTTCAATATATATATATATATCTATCAAAGTTCAATATTACCCTATGCAAAAATATTGGATACATGACACTTTTTTTTCAAATTTCCGATCGAAACTTTGTATTTTAAAGACTTAAAATATTCAAATTTTCGATCGTATTGAAATGTTATCTCTGACCAATCAGAGAAGCACACAATTATTTACAAGATAGTGCTACTAATCCTTCTGACTCTTTGATGTGCATTCTGCAATTCAAGGATTAAAAAATGGCAAAAACTAAAGAATTATCCAGAGATATGTGAGATAGAATCATTGAATGTCACAAAGGAGGACAAGGTTACCGAAAAATTAGTAAAGAAATGAATCTAGCACTAAGTACAGTAGGAAATATCATCAGAAAGTATAAGAAGTATGGCGACGGTACAGCAAACCTTCCAAGAAATGGAAGACCGAGAAAAATAAATGAGAGTACTTCAAGGTGGATCCGCAGAAATGTGCAAAAAAAAAACCCTTCATTAATCGTTCTGAAATTAAAACTGATCTTGAGGGTGCTGGAATTAATGTAAGTAAGGATATATATCGTACAGTCTTTCATTCAAGATCACCAAGAAAAGTGCCTTTACTGAAAACCAAACATGTCAAAGACTGATTAAAGTTTGTCGAAACTTATGAAAGGAAAGGTATGCAGTTTTGGGAAAAGGTGATCTGGTCGGATGAAAGGAAAGTTGAACAATTCGGAAGAAACACAGCGACAAGTGTTTGGCGAAAAAATGGCACTGTCTTCAACAAGCACAATACCATCACCACATTTCAGTTTGGGGGTACTTCCATTATGATATGGGTATGCTTTTCATCCAAGGGCACTGGTGAGTTACAAGTTATTCATGGTAGAATGAATGGTAGCATGTACAGGGAGATTTTAGAGAAGAACCTTCAGAAATCTGCAACTTCTTTAGGACATGGTTGGAATTTCGACAATGATCCCAAAAATACCGCAAAACTTACAAAGGAATGGTTTGAAAATAATGGTATTAGTACTGTCAATTGGTCAAGTCAGTCTCCTGACTTGAATCCAATTGAGAATTTGTGGAATACTTTGAAGGTTAAAGTTCATACGCGGAATCCAGAAAATATCAAGCAATTAGAGGAATTATGCAAGGAAGAATGGGGTAAAGTAACGGTGGATCAGTGTGGAAAACTTGTGGCCAACTATAGAAAGTGACTGGAAGCAGTGAAACAAAACAGAGGCTACGCAACAAAATATTAAATTCATGTATCCAATACTTTTGCATAGGGTAATTTTGAACTTTGATAACAAAAAAAATGGATTCAACCATGAGTTTTAATTTTCCTTCCACATACAACTAAAACAACTTTACGAGATATTACTTACCAAATATCAGGCAAAATGTCGAACATAAACTAGAGTTATAACAGAAAA